>JAOEHX010066134.1:7144-20155 GCA_025448015.1 Bolborhynchus lineola | reverse complement strand
GGGAAGGGAAGGGAAGGGAAGGGAAGGGAAGGGAAGGGAAGGGAAGGGAAGGGCAAGCACAATTTTCAAATGCTACTAAATTCAAACCCCATGTTAATAAATATTCCAGTTTTCACAGACACTGAGTACACTCAGATTCTGTTTGTTTCAATTTACTCCTAATGATGGCACATGATCACATGCTAAAAATGTGCTTGGCAAGATTAGGCCCCAAGCTGAAACAAACTAATATAAAGACACTTAAATAGTATTCACAAGGGCAGCAAATATTATTACAGGCAGTTGCTCTCTTATTTGTCTTCCATTTATTCCTACTAGGTCAACAACTAGCACAGCTGGCCACAGGTGGTGCATGGCTTGCACAGTCAGAGAACACTGTCCTGGTTTGATACATCAAGATACAAAAACTTTAGTGTTACAGGTGGCAAGGTGTGTCCTTACCCTCCAAACACTACCGGTACCACCATAAGAAAGGCTTAATGAAGCTCATTAAACTATCGCTCTTCCTACACTTTTCTGCTCATAATCTATAGGCCTATAAGCCGATCCTCAAGATAACACTTGAAAAGCATCCCTGATGTTTCTGCACCAAATGGAAAGACAGCTTTCCCCAGCTGGACAAGTCAGACTGCCACACACTCTGTGGAGCTCACAATTGCATCAGCCTGTTGATGGACTTAATGCACTGTAGTATAATAACATGATAGCTTACTTCAGATTTGACTTCTCTCCATGCCTAGTGGCTTCTAAAGATCCTATTTCTGCATCATTTACATCAAGTGTTACCTTCCTTCTTTGTCCACAGGATCTTCCTTTGAGAAAAAAAACTACAAAGCAATGAAGAGTCAGAAATGCAAGCTAGCCACAACTTTCTGGGCATAACAGGATGATTCTGAGTAATGCACATCAGGAACACAAAATAATTTGTGCAGTATGCATGGTCCTCATGCTAAACACTTGGTTTGACAGAGGAACCTGAGAGACAGAATAATTTGTCTCAAAGGTCTCATTTGCTATGATATTTGCAATTATTGTCTTTTATCTGACATGTTGGTAACAATCATATACCGAATCCTACCTGGTAAAGAACAATTAAAAAATTGTTTTGAAAATTCAGCATTCCAAAGTCTTCAACATAAAGGAATTCAAGTGGGATTTGCCAGACACAGAAAGTGCTTAGTATGGCAAGGAACCAGCACCTGACATGGAGACAACTGGGCATGGGAGAAACGAAACAGACACACTGCCAGCTCCTCCTCACCTGATTACAAAAGATGCCACCACATCATGCAGAGGGTTGGAGTGGGAAGTTCAGCCTCCCTCATTCACCTTTTCTCCATATAAATATTCCCCAGCATGATCAAGGTCCTTTTGTCCAAAGTCCAGGATGCAGTTCACTGAACTCAGGCAATTGTCTTGCAATCTATTTTAGTTCATTTGTCTTACCTGAATTTTGAGCTATTGAAATTTGTTATTTGATCTTTTATTTCCCAGTATACATACATGTGTGGGCATATGTCCAGTTTAACATGGGGAGGATTGTAAATGAAAGTCTAAGTATCTAGATGTTTCAGTGTCTCTATGTTCACATTTGATTTTCTTCATGCTGTACTGTACACAGACACTATGTATATAATAGTCAGCTCATAAGAGCTTGAAGCAATCACCTAGGATAGCACCCAAATTTAACTGAGAACCTGTCACTGATTGGACAAGTACTTGCATACCTGAACTATTACAGATGACTTCATTAGCAATGTCAGAAATTCTCATTTGCAAGACATCTCTCAGACATACATTTATATTCTCAGCTTGCCCCTGAGTAGGTTTAGATAGAGAGATAATAGCTTACACATATTAGTGTATATTTGTACTTTCCAAACACATGTGACAGTTAAACTTGAAAATGTTAAGGGTCCTAGTTTGAATAAGCAATGAAAAGCCCAAGGGAGTCAAGAGTAATGAGGGAGCCAAAATGCTTGCTAAAGTAAGGATATGAAGAAATCTAAAAAAGAGATTCTTCTATATTTGTGCACAAAGAGGAAGAAAAGGCATAGTGTTACTTACAAGAGACCACTCCTTTCCCTGGGCTGAGTTACAGCAGTTACAGGTAATTGTCCAATCAAGAATGTTCAGGAAACAAGAAGGTCCTGTGTCACGTCAGACCCATGTCCTACTCAGCAGGATAACACCTCATTGTTGCCCACTCCCCCCACTGCTCTTTCAGCAGGGTGATGAGGATGAATCCTGCCTTTCCCCTCAGTCTGCTGTGGTCTGGTCAAGTGTTTCCCATGAGTCCTGTGCTTGTGCCTAACATCTCTCTCACCTACTTTTTTGATAGGTCCAAGACAACTTAGCTTCCAAGACTAAAGCCAGCAACCCAGCACAGGCAAGATCTCAGAAGATACCAAAGATGTTTGAAATATCTACCAGTCACTTTGCCACTACTAATAAAAGTCTAGCTTCAGTCTCACTTGCCTCTCCTGGACACTAACCAGAAAATCAGCAAGGAACTTTCAAATATACGGTAAATCAGACAACAATTCATAGTGTGTCCAGCCTTGGCCTTGTTTCAGAGAAGGGATTTACTTGGTTTTACATTCACCATAATATTGACTTCACCTCAAAGCAAGGTCTATTACAACTTTTGTACAAGCTGGCTGACCAGAGATAAGAACAAACTGTGCATGTTTTCACCTGCCCACATATACACAAGACTAGTGATCAACAAACCTCAGAAGTGCTGTGTCTGTTTCAGATAACCCCTAACACACTGGCATGAGTATCTGAAGTCTGCTAATCATTTCTTGCTATAATTCCTTGGATCTGCAAAATTAGACTTGAAGAATTGTAAGAACAAGATTCAATAGCCCATTGCTGAGAAAATATGAGGACAAAGCTGACATTTCAGAGCCTTCTAAAAGCTTTAGTTGTGGCAATTCAAAAAAGGGTTAAAGGAAAAGAGAGTTTGTATTTTCTGTGCATTGCCTCACCTATTCTTTGTTAAGATACTGACTAAGCCTCAATATGATAGAAAAGAAACTGAAGAGGTCTTTGCTTGGCAGTGGGTCGAGAACAGCTGTGAAAATAAATGATGACTAGAGGGAGAGAGAAAATATATGAGGTACCAGTATGCCTTACTGTACTTTTAAATTTATGCTGCAGATGGTGGAGTGTTTTCGAATCTCAGCACTCTGAAATAACTAACCTGGCAGGTGCACACCTGGTGGACTTCTAAGGGGAGAGATCCAACCATTATTATCATAGAAAATCCAGTTGTTAAAGCTGAAGAACTGCATGGCCATGCACTTTTTGGTGTTTTGTTGTTTTTTTTTTTTTTTAATTTTAGCTGCATGCCAAATCTACCTATCAAACCACAGGCAGAGATTAAAGTCTGGATAAGAATTCATGCACACATACACACATACTTGTCCATCTTCACATGCATTTCATGTGAGCACACATTTGTGAGTATCTGGAGTTAATGGGAGAGTAGAGCATTCCAAGTATTTTTAGGTTTCTTTTTTTATATATTTATTTCACTCTATTTGGCATATCATTATCAGAAGTACTGATAAGAGGAAAGAGACTACCTCCAGTTAAAAAAATTGTAAAAATATCCCTCAACCAATGCAATTCTTTTCAACATCTGCTTCTTTTCTTTCACAGAAAACATGCATGAATAATCAGACCATAGTGCTGCTGTTAATTGTAAAAATCATTAGTAAACTTCCAGGTGCTGTTTACTATACAACCATTGCAATTTTCTATCCTAAAATCAGCATCTCACCAACATCATTGTCTGCCCTGGGGCATGGGGATTGTGCAGCTTTTACATTGTCAAAGGCAGTTGCAACCCCATTTGCTAGTAATGAAAGAAATGGATCCACACCTGCAGCGTTTGAGGCAGTAATTCCTAATATTAGCCAGACCTCATGAGGAGAGGGCCTTTTTGCCAATCCTTTATGATTCAACACTTTACAATCCATTTGAAATCATTTAAATATCCTTTTATTTTGTTACTCCTACTCCATGTTTATTCTTCCCTTCATTTCTGCCTCCTCTCGAAACAGATCTATGAGTAAGAGATATTCAGTGTACCATACCTATGTGGTTAAAGAAACCGAAGAATTAAAAACCACCTCTTATTTCAGAGCGTGAATTATTAGATCTATCCAAGAAAAGAGCAGAAAGATATTCCACAATACAGTATGACTAAATACAGATGAAATCCAAATCTTTCTTGGAAATAACACCTGGTTTCTGCCCCAAAAAAAAAGTTATTTCAAAGTCAGAATTGAATCTGTGGGCCAGAACAAACTGTATCTCCTAAGCCAAACTACAGATAACATGGCCTCAGCTGGTTCAGATCAGAATATTTTCCCTGACTTCAAGAGGGCTCCACCTGTTTGCACCTATGTGGGCTCTGCCCTTCTGCATTCTCAGCTATAACATGCCAGCTTTCCACAAGTGTCAGGCCTGTCAAAAAATACTTTGGAATTGACAGATATATCTGTGTCTCTGAAATGCCTGAACTGAATTGTCATCTTCAATTTCCCCAAGGGACTCTGCTCAGAACAATTCATTCAAAGAGAATTCAAACCATCTCAACCATAATGTGGTTTCTGAGAAACTTCAAATGATGCTGGCTGCCAATCCAGAATTTGCTGAGATTTAATAGAATTATTTTCATCTTCAGCATCATAAACATAGCATTACTATGGCTAAAATTAATACTAAAACAACCATTACAGTTATTTTCAACATAGCATACTCCTGGTGGGATCAGCTCTGAGTAGCTATTCCTAAATATAAATTTATGACTTGTAGCATAGACAAAAGGAGAAGAGGCACCTGAATGCACTTAATTAGATGCAGCATAAAAATAATGCGATTTAGAATACTCCTACTTGTGCAAGACAGCTTGGAAGCCAGTGAAACTGCAGGGAACTGTAGCCCAAAGAATACAGCGGAAGCCCTGACTTTTACAGTGCTGAGTCCCCCAAAACCTTTTGGGGTCTCAGTGACCTGATGAATGCAACCAATTTGAAAAGAAGAAGAAAGAAAACCAGAGGAGTTTTTCAGCAACAGCAAGAGGGGAGAAGGCTAATAAGAAAAGGGTGTATTGTTGGGGCTTCATTCTGCACGGCATGCTCTAAAAAAAGCATTCTTCAGCAAAGCATTTAACTATGTATCTAATGGCTGATGCTTGATTAAGATCAAGTCACTAGCACGTAACTCCTGCCAGATTTCAAGGTTGACACACTCTGAAGTGCTTTATTGAACTGGGGCCCAAGCAATACTGACTCAATTAGGAAGCAATTTTAAAAACTCTAAAATATATCAATGTCTTTGTAACAGATTGTATTGTCTTCTATTATGAAGAAGGTTCTGCATTTCTACCAAAGAAATGATAAATTGTCTGGTAACATTTCCTTCATAAACAGACATTTTCAAAAACATCTGGTCTCACCTTTCAAGAATTCATCCACATGAACCTTCTACTGATAACAAGGAGAACTGATCATATAAATATGTTCTTTGAAAGTACATTTTAATTTCTTAGAAATATTTTTTCATAATATACTGTCTAAAGGATACAAGTAAAATGTTCCAGAGCTAGTGCTGGAGAACAGTCATCCACATCACGGAGGACGCTATTTTCACATTTCTTAGTGTTGACCTGTTTCTACTTGTGACTAAAAGGCTTTACAAGACACTTCATTAATTCCAACAAAAAGTCAGAGTTGATTTAGAGTTTTTAAAAGTTTTTATTTCCTGAATCACCTTAAGGCAAAGACCATGTATTTGTAAATATTTGTCCCTACTTTTATCTTTTACTCAATGGGAAAATGCCTTGAAAAATAGCCTGAACTCATTTGTGATGCCCTAAAACCCCTGTGCATATGTGGAGGCTTTAATGAGACTTCTCAAACTGTTAGTTTGATTCCAAGCACTTTGAAGCAAATGGAAAAAATAATAGACACCAACAGGTTTGATTCAGACCCATTAGGTCTTCAGAGAACTTTTTTTTTTGGAACAGACTGGCTATTGTGATCTTCAACTTCAATATCGACTCTCTTTTGCATCACTAGAAATTTATTTAAAATCTGGTCCATAAATACTCTGGTATTTACAATAAGTAATATACAGTATCATTTCCCTCCTTGGCTTCCACATTGCATTGTTCCAGATACATGACTGGAAGTTTTTAGCGGGTTTAATTTTCATAACTCTATGAAGTTTGTTCCAAGATTTCCAGGTGTGTCTGATCACTGAGTTATTTGTCTTTAAATCTTTCAGGGTGAATTCTTGGTAGGTGCCAACCTTGCATGTGTCTGTTAATTGATGCTCTGTTTTCACCCATGGCAATTGCACTTCATCAGCCTGCCAGACTCTGAAAGCTTGAGCCAAATTAAAAGCCCACTGCTAGAGCTTTACATTTGGTAATATTAAACCTCCATATTTAAGGTTGGCAAAATGCTTTGTACTTCCCATCTTCAGAGTATGCTTTGGAGAAATAAAATAGATATGGCCTTAGTCACTTGTATATAAACTGTATAAAAGCAATATTGGAAATGCACAACTAATTTGTGGAGCTGAGATGATCTGAAATGTGAACTTGAACAGTTTCTCATGTCTGAGATCTTTTATATTCTGATTTATAAGTCTTGTGACTTTAAAAGTTTCTCTCTGAAAGTATTTTCTTATCTTCCAGGCATTAAAAACAGCTGAAGGGGTCATACACTACACTTGAAAGAGTTTTGATTTCAGACCACTATGCAGTAGCTTGATACCTGGGTAAAATCAAATACTCCTTTCAGACAGCTCAAATGTATGCAAGTATATGGCCACATCTGCACCACCCAGCAAAGATAGCTGGTTTTGTGAGATCATCTTTTGTTTTATGCCTCTTTTGCAATATCATATCCTGTAGATTTCTGTATAATTGTAATTGCAATACGTAAAAGACAGCAATTAGTCTACGTTAATATGCATGGAAAAGCTTCTTGACCCCAAGCCAACATTAACTTGATTTTATTCTTATGTAGAGAAAAGCTCAGGGAAAATGCATATATTTTGTTGTGTGTTGTAACTGTCATTATTCAGATGTCACTTCCTCTTGGAAAAGGTCATTGTCTGTTAGTATGTGCAGGCGGTACAGGAATATAAATATTACTACTAATAATAAATTTACAACACTTCTGCATCATGCATAATTTAAGCAATCAATCATTCAATAAAAATCTGTCAGGGCCCTAAGGGTATGACCAACACTATCACTGCCTAGCCCCTCTGGGACCTCCCCCAACCCTGCCCATGGTTCAGAACACCAATGCAGCCCCCTGAGGGCATCAGTCCCTGCCCCAGTGATGCTCTGCCCAGTGGTGGTCTCCAGCCCCATCTCTGCCTTCAACTCCTTCTGCTTCTGGCTGGAGCTCCTCACGATGCCCTGCCCCCAGGTCATCACTTGCTATGCTGAGGCCTGTTAATGGACCCCACTGCCAGCCATGTGGGACTGTGCCCTGTGGTTTAGGGCATATCCAGCCCTGAACCACCCTCAGGTCTGGTTGCAGGACCACAAGTGAGCTTCCAGCCCATGCTGCTCCCTGACATAACAGAACATACAGTAGAGATTAAATTCATGCATTTTCTACAGATAAGAAAACATACCTAATTTACCAAGCTGCTCCACCAAGGATTACACCATATTATAGAGTTCTTTGGGAAATTAGGCCCTGTTTTCTACATTGATTTTTTTAATTTATATTTTCAATTCACTGAGAAACTGGTAATGACACATTCTGCAGACTGAACATGTTTGCAAATGGTTTCATGTAATTTTTAAGACTAAATTATGTAAGGGACAGAAGACTATCCCTTTCTGCACCTTAGGAAAACATCGATGACCTGATCCAGTACACCTAATGAGACCTGTTAAGACATGGCAGCATTAGACCCCCCTACAGTAATTTAAGACAGCTTTAAAAAGCATTTCTTAGGGCAAAAGAACTTGTTTCCAAAGAGACTGGGTTTTGCAAGGGGAAAGCTACATCCCTCCATACCATAGCCACTACCATAATTGCTGCTCACTGCAGAAAGCATGTGGTAAGTCCCAGAGGGCTCTGTTTTGTGATGATTCCTCCACGCCCTGATAGCTTTCTCAAGGTACCGCTTAAATAAACTTTCATTAGAGACACAGAGAAAGGAGATAGGTGCTGACTTCCACTGCCTCTACTGAGATATGAATCAGAGGCTGTCAAGTAAGGTAGGAGGAGAACAATTCAGGAAAAGTAGCCATCTGCGTGTGGCTGACCTGTGCAACTCCTCTCAGTATGAATGTGCTGTTGCAGGCTGCACCTGCAGACTGCTAGAGGTAACCCAATGCAGCAGCTTTGGCACCCATGGGAATCTCTCCCACCCCATGATCCCTTCTCTCTCCTTTAGATGTGAGGCTGCCACAGTACTGTGTCCCCAGGTCAAGCCAGTGGCAAGGTGGCTGAACACGTATTCCCAGCAGGCACACAGGCACAGGATGTATAGCTGGCCACATGGATCAGCACAGAGAACAGCGCCTTTGACAACACCCACTCCCTTCAAAAAAACCTGAATCACACAGAGGCTCAGTCCTGCTCCTCCTCTCCAACTGTCAGTATTTAAATCCACTGGTGGAGTATGTACATACAAAGGTTGGTTCTCCATGGTAGATATTCTTAGACACTGAATGGCACTGGGACCTGTGAGCCCCTTAGGTTGATAGCTGCTTGCTCCAGTGGCTGGCACTGAAACCTCTCCTACCCACCAGCCAGTCCAACTTGAAGTTTGCTTGCTGTCATATACTCACAAGCTTAGAATAAAGAGTATACCCGTGCAGAGCATATTTACAAATAGCATTTAATAAGTTTATATGATAGACTGTAGAGAGAAAACAGAGGTCTCAGTCAGACCAGTCCCTTTTATCCCTTTTACCCCTTTTACCTTCAATTTTCCCATGCTTTTTGATATCCAATCCACCTCTATCCTTCTCTTTCTCAACTTTTGGTCCTTCCCCTAACCAACCCGTAATAATTCTTGCAATCCATTTAAAACATCTGGTTAAGTCTTGAACAACCCCCAAATTCTCTTCCCTCTACAACCCACAATAAGTCTATGCTCCCTTAGTCAATGACCCTCATTAGTCTGTATGGCACTGCAGGAAGGCAGTGTCATTTACTGGCTCAGCTCAGCATTTTATGCTCTGTTTCACACCAAGGACAATGGTCTCACCATTCTCCTTGCATGGTCTCATGAATCAGGAAGGTTTATGTAAAAAGAATGAATGGCTGAACTAACTGAGGATAAATTCATTGGAAATTCGCATACATACATACATCAAGCTCAGGAAGACCCTAAGCTGCAAGTGACTGAAGGCTAGGAGAATACTAAAATGAAGTATTATATAGACTTTTTTTGTTACTGTCCTAAACAGCTGCTTTTTGTTACTGTCCTAAACAAGGCACTACGGAGACAGATCTCCAGTCTTATCCAGGATGGCTGTTCTTACAAGGCACCACTCCAGTCTTAAGGGCGCTGAAGGTCTGTCCCTTTCTGACACAAAGGAAACACTTGGCTGCCATTGTAATGAGCATTCATCTTTGTCATGTCTTTCTTTGCCTTAGTCCTATTCCATGAGAAAAAATCTCAAATGTCTACCCCAAATGAAATTACAGAATAGCAGAAAGAAGGAAGGTCCCATTTATCACTTGAAAATACTGGAAGAAGCAGGGAGGAACAGTGAGTGAGAGGGCAGGTAAGAGACATAAACTGATTTGGGAAACGTTTGCCATGTTGCAAATTTAAGACCAACCAGTACAAGCTCTCATTTTTGTGAGCTAAATGTAAGATTAGTCCTGTAGCACATTATTTGCCATATTTTTTGCAAAGCTTATTTTAGCCTTCTTTTTCATCTGAGGATGGAGAAAATATAGAAAACAAAGTAGAGCAGAAAAGGGACAGTGAGTTATGCTGCAGCCCCTAGATTTGTTATCACAAGCTGTTTCTTCATTTAATATCTCCACTGTGCCTTTCTCCATAAAGCATTATGGTTTTGTTCTGAATTAAAACTGAACTATTTGCTGTTTAATGTGAGGGGTTTTTTTACAGATTATTTAAGGCACAATTTCTGTTTATGGTCCCAGGGTATATTCTAAACACCTTTGTTTACCTCATATTCCTTTCCTAATTAACTGACAACCTATTAGCATACATTTTTTTATCCCAGGAGTATTAATTATACATAATTTATAACATAAGCATTTATTCCTTATCAGTCAGCTGAATAAAACATTTACCTGTTTACAGCTACTTGAGGTTAACACTTTTATACAAAAAACTCACCTGAGACTTCCAATCAAATTATCAGATTTTTAATTTTCTGTTACATAATGATACTGTATTAGTCATTGTAGTATTTTATTCCACTCTAGGCTAAACAATCATTTAGTGGAGCTGAGTGTTGGCAGCATTAATTAACCAATGATACATGCTCAGTTGAACAATATGCTGCAAATAATAAAAATGCAAGATGAGATAATGTATAGACCTTCTGTATTAATTGTTGCTGGAAAGCAGTACTAAACCCTGCCCTCAGCTGCACATGTGTAGCTCAGTAACAGCTCTGCATCTGAGGGTGGACTCTGGCTGACAAGGGAGGACTGAACATCGTATTTTCACTCTCAGGCCGCAAAATTAATCGTGCGGATTTTATCTTTGCGCACTAACTCTCAGCCTTTCCTGAATGCAAGCTGCACAGGAACCAGGTGGAAAAACGGGACTAGTCTGTTACCTCAGGAAAATAAGTCAATAAAGATACTGTAGCAAGGAGCTTTGCATAAATGCAATAAATAAATAAACCAAATCAGACAGTCTATGGGTAAAAAAGCTTTATAGCCTTAGTTTAGGACATTGTGCTCTAGTAGAGTTGGATTATAGTCAACTAGTTTATCTCAAATCACATCTTGCCTTGGTTGTCCTGTTTGCCCCCTTTTTTGCCTCTCACCCCTCACCTTTCTATTTTCCTCTGAGTATCTGGGACTTTTTTCATCCTTCTGTGTTTTTTCTTAATGACCATGTTATTCATCTTCACACTTTATTTTAATAAGGTATCTTTTTTTCCATTTGATTTTCATTTTCCCTTTCTCTTCCACTCCTGTTGCAGGCTGACTTTTCAACTGTCTCCAATATGTTTCTCACTGTGTCTCCTGATTCTTTCTCCCCTACCCTTTCTTTCTGGTCTTCTCTCATATCACTGTCCATATACTCCCTTCTCCCTCACAACAGTTCTCTATTTACTTAGCTCTTACTTCATTTACTATTCATTATTCCCCTGTTCTTTGTACAACCATTGTGGCTTAGAGCCCGGGCCATGGAGCAGGCTCCATTGTACCACGCACTATAGAAACACAAAGCAAATCATGTGTCTCTGACCCAAGCAGCTAGATACAAGAGAAGAAACTAGAGGAGATGACTGCTTGATCAAACGAAAACCTTCTCCTTTCACCCCTGCATACAGATAGTTCAATTTACTTTAGAAGGGGAAGAATAAGGACAGTGTTGTTAAACAAAAGCAGTCAAGGTTGGAAGCACATGAGTATTTTTTGGGGGGGGGAAGTCAAGAGAACAGCACAGAAGAAAAGCTGAAAAATGTGGGCCATAAACTTTCATGGTGGGAGATCCTTAAGGGCAAGAAGCACACAGGAGAACACTGAAAAGACCATAAAACATGCATGACGCACAGCTAAAATGACAAATACAGCGACTCATAATGACTAATTACCAGCTCTGTCTTGGGGTCAAAATTCAGCTGACCAACTTCGACATCCAAAATCTGCGTCAGTTACTTGATTGTTTTCTGTAGTCAACCAATAAACGGAGTTTCAGGACTGCAACTCATCACTAAAGTAAACGTCTAAAATACCATTGACTGCATCTTAAAAATGTGTCCACCCTTCCTTTGTGACAGAAAATGGGCCTATTTCAAATATTGACTCGGAAAACTTAAAGCTAAGCAGGAGAGACTTCTCAGGCATGTCCATTCTTGATAATAAACTGGCCTAATTTTGTCCTTTGTGCTCCTGCAAAACCAGTAGCAGAAACCACAGGCACTGCTGGGCCACCCAGGTGATGGAGGTCTGGGGGGGCCTCTCACCAAGGTGGGGGCACATAACCAAGTGTAACAGCAACTCACCTCTGCCATGCCTTCCTACTCCGTCAGGCAGGATGGTGACATTGGGCTCCTGGAAGCCAGGCTAGCTAAAAGGTTCATTTATCTTTTCTATCTTGTTTCTATTTTTAGGAGCCACTCTGGCCTTCCCAGGCAAACCTACTGAAACCACCGAAGCTGTAGCATCACCATAAGATGCTTTTGCATACCTTTGATCCAGCTTGAAGTCACCAGCGTCCTTGATCCCCAAGAAGGTTCACAGTATGTTAGAAAAATACTTTCTACTTGTGAAACTAGTGCTTTCAATTAATAAAACTATATCAATACCATCAGTATGTAATATTAGCAATATATGACTATACATTTAATATTGTACAAGTCATCTTCAGAAAGCTTTTGAACCATACTTGTACAAGTCTGATGGAACTGTGAGGAGGAATTAAGGCAGTATTTAAATGCACAGAGCAGAACAACATCCTCCTCTCAAAAGGAAGTCACAAGGTCAGCTTTTCCAATTTCAGCTGCTTAAAATGAAGCATCTTACTCTGCAGCAAAACATTTAGGAGGCTCCATTTTTACCGAGGTGCATGGCATGAAACAGGCAAGGTTTAAAAAAGAAGAAAAAGCACCGACTGAAGTCCTGAGAAGTGAAAACACCTTGGGCAGTTTAATGTGGGGTATTAGGTGGTCCCAAAGCCTCCCTCCGGGAAGATGAGGCGAGGCTCTTCCGGACCGCTGTTCCCGCCGGGGGGCAGTCCAACCGCTGCGGGGCTCCCTGGCCCCGGGCGCCGCTGCGCCGCGGTGGGCCG
>JAOEHX010066130.1:0-15728 GCA_025448015.1 Bolborhynchus lineola | reverse complement strand
GCAGCCCAGAAAGCCAACCATATCCTGGGCTGCATCAAAAGGAGTGTGACCAGCAGGTTGAAGGAGGTGATCCTGCCTCTCTACTCTGCTCTTGTGAGACCTCACTTGGAGTTTTGTGTGTAGTTCTGGTGTCCTCAACATTAAAAGGACATGCAATTGTTGGAACAAGTCCAGAGGAGGGTCAAGAGGATGATCAGAGGACTGGAGCACCTCCCATATGAAGATAGGCTGAGAAAGTTGGGTCTGTTCAGCCTGGAGAAGAGAAGGCTGTGTGCAGACCCCACAGTAGCCTTCCAATATCTGAAGGGGACCTATCGGGATGCTCGGGAGGGCCTCTTCTTTAGGAGCTACAGTGAGAGGACAAGGAGGAACGGTTTCAATCTTACACAGGGGAAGTTTAGATTGGCTATGAGGAAGAAATTCTTTGCAGTGTGAGGCACTGGAAGGGGTTGCCCAGGGAAGTTGTGAATGCTCCATCCCTGGGAGTGTTCAAGGCCAGTTTGGACATAGCCTTGGGTGATATAGTTTAGTGTGAGGTGTAGCTGCCCATGGCAGTTGCGTTGGAAGAAGACGATCTTAAGGTCGTTTCCAACCCTCGCTATTCTATGATTCTATAAAGAGTAAATCAGAGAACTGTAGGACGGTTTGGTTTGGAAGAGGCTTTTAAAGATCATCCATTCCCAGTCCCCCTGCTATGGCTCAGGCATCTTGGCTAATATGGTCATTCTGGGAAACAAATGTAGCTCTGGGTCTAAAAAACTCATCAAACTTGACAAATTTTTAAAATAAGAAATTTTCCCATGATCCAGAAATTTTGCTTGGTGGCTGCCTCTCTTTAACCATTTTTACATCAAGCCTACTGCTATACTGGGTATGCTTTCGTAGCATTCATAAAATCTCCTCACAATAGAGATATGCGAATATACTCAATTCGGAGTATATGTCTGGAATGGTGAAGGTCAATACTCTTCAAAATTCAACATTCAATTATGCTTTTATTGTTTACCTAAATTTCATTTTAAAATCTGCTTGGAGTCCTTTAATTTATGCCATTTGCCTCCAGGTGTTTTTCAAAGGGACTTTGGAATATATTTTACCTATGTTGCAGCTCCTAATTCATTAAAAGATTCTTTGTCAAGTGAACCTCATGCTTAATTGTTTTCAGTTTATTAATTAAATGAAAAATAATAAAATTACCTTTTAAAAGAAATTTGCACATTTTTAGTTCTTTCTTTGCAGTGCAGATATTTTGTCCTTTGCCATTGGGTGTCAACACTGCTGAAGGCAGACTGAATGAAAATTATTATGACACCTTTGCTAAAAAATTTTAAGATGCTTTTTGTCAGCTGCAATTATACTGTTGTGTAAGGAATCCAAAACCAATGGTCTCATTAGTAAGTGTTTCAGTAAAATCTGCCATACATTGTGACAAGATATATTAGATGCTATAAATTCTTGCACAGTCAATGATAGCATATGTATATATAAAAATACATTTTCTCAATACATGTCAAAAATCCCTCACATTTTAGTTTAGATCATCACAAATTAAATCAGTAATTATCAGTTTAATTATCAGAAATATTTTTTTTCATGCAGCTGCAGTGACAATGTGATTTCTGTAGAATGGAATAAGCTCACTGACAAGAATACCAAACACAGCTTTTTGTGTATTTCATATCTATATAGGAAAAGCACACTGAGTGCAAAATAATTTCTATTATCTTTATCTTACTCCAATTCCTTTTACATGCCCTTTCTCAGCAGTATAAGTTAGCATGTGTTGACTTTCCCCATTTCTGTTATCTGATCCATCTAGCCTGTTTAAAGTGCAAATGTACCCTCATGATGTCACAAGAGTGATTTGTGTGAAATAATTGATCTTATGTGGATGATGTACCTTTGATGTAAATTAATTGTCAGAGACGATACAGAGTTTGCTGGAAAAGATGCAGGAGAGCCGTATAGAGATTTCTACCCTTCTTTAAAGTTATTTCCAGGAACAATATATGTGAAACAGTGCAAGAGTGTGTGTCTTTAGGTCCCCACCATAGAAAACATGGGAAGTGCTAAACACAGTCAGTAAATCAGGAAGAATACTTAGGGTTTTTTTTAAGATAAAAGTATTCAGCATGCTACAACAATTACTTAACACCTGGTGAGGCTAGCTTTTTTTAGGAGTTATTAAACGGATAGCATTCTCCAAACTTTCTCATCTTAAATACGTATGTGACTCTAAGCAAGTGTTATATTGTTGTACTTACTCCTATTACAGTATGATCATTTGGAAATTTGCATTTGGAAACATCTACCAGTAGTAGATACAAAATTGCAAATAACATGAAAAATATTTATTTGCCTTGAATATCCTGCAAACAGCTCCACATAGATGGCACTAAGTGCAGCAATCAGTGATAATCTGCACATTGTTGGGAATGGTATCATACAACTTACCCCTTGGATCGCACATATTTTCCTCTGGATGAATGTACTTTCCACAGAGAAGCTGTGTAGCCCATAACTGTCCCAAAGTGAATGCAGAGTAAAACCAATTAAAATATCTTGCTCTCTATAGAGTCCTGCTCATGCCCCATGTAGTCTGACAACCATGGATAAAAAGAATTTGTCATCCTATCCCCTTTCATATAAAGATGAATCTCTAAAGGCTTTAGCATATCACATGTGGCTAGCTAATGGTTTAACCTCTTGATAATTCTTGGTAGTGCTTTGGGAGCAAATGAATGCCAGCAATTGCAGGTGACATACTCATAAGTGCCGCATGGGACACATCTTACCTGGCTTGCCTGTTGCTCTCTGCCAGTTGTGCAGAGTATGTTGGGCCAGAGCTTCCATCACCTCAGATAGGCTGTCACAATAAATCACCTGTGGACAACCTGGATGATAACTGCATGGACAACTGATGCAACCATTTCAGAAGTATCTTTCCAATCCTGAACTAGCTCTCAGAGGCTGAGGGTAGCATGGCTCCAAAAGAAGAAATATTTACCATTATCTCAACTAAGAAAAGGATGCTGCTTCACTGCAGCTTCCTGAAGACAATTATGAAGGTAACCAGTGCATACTTGTGTCATAAACACTGAATTTAATCCTAGTTTCTTAGAAATATTGTCCTACTCATCTGGTTTGATGTTTATACCCAGTTACAGCTGGAGTGACATCATGACAGAGAACAAGGAAGATCTATAAACATTCCAAGATAGCAAAGACTGTCAGCTAAAATATAGGCAGAAAATAAAGTTTCGATGACAGACATCAGGAGTAGTGGCAGCAGGCAGAATGCTATTGTGACATGTGAACAGATCACAGAATCCTTAGGGTCGGAAGGGAATTCTGGAGATCTAGTCTAAGATCCCTCTGCCAAGGCAGGGCCACCTAGGTTTTGAATATCTCCACAGAGGGAGACTCCACAACCTCCCTGGGAAGCCTGTTACCTTAATGATGAGATCATGTCTTTTTTTTTTAAATGAAAGACACTAGCACATCTGAACAATGTTTGTGGTCTTGAAGCATCTGAATGAAGATGCATAGAGGCATATGGAATATGTACCTAATCATAGATTGGTCTAATAGTTAAGAGCTGCAAATGTGATCACTGTTCCAAGGTGGAGGAATAGGTTACATTCATGCATATTTGAAATCCCCATATTATTTGGCTTAAGGCAGAGGGAGCAGTCCATGGGCTGGATGTTTACAGCATTACAAATGTATTTCCTGTGCCAAACAAAGCCCCCAGTCTGTTTGAAATCTACATAATATTTGACATTGCCTTTCAGAAAGTTCACAAAGTGTGCTCTGGCTGACAATCATATTCTTTCTGACAGTATCTGAGTATATCAGTTACTCCGTATTAGCAAAAGAAGAAAACATGTCTGAAAGTAGTATGTGTTGAAACTTCATGAAAAGAGTTGAAAGTCATGCTTTTAAAAAGTATACTTTGTTTCATATGTAATTTGTCAAAACTGCTTAGATATATGTTAGTTTGTTTTCAATTTCTTTTTCAGCTCTAGAAGATACATGGGAAGCTTATATGCCAATACATGGTTAGGATATATAATAAGCTTTCCTTTGCAACAAGAATGATGTGTATTTTTCTCCCACAGTCAGCCTACAAATTACAAATGATGTCTGCTTTGGTAAAGTCTTTCAACCATTGAATTCTATCTACCTTCTTCTCATTTGGATTTTGTTGATCATAAGTACCATAAGAATATGTCTGCTGAATGTCAATAAGTCTGTTATCCTGGTTCTGTATCAGAATTCTCATAGTCTTCCAGTGTATTTTTTCCACTTCGCTTGTGATGTGTAAAAAAGTAAATGCTTTAGGCAGACTCGTCAACCACCATCTCTCTGGTGACAAAGCTGAGAATTCCATCTTCATTGCACTGTTTTAAATGGCTTACCTACACTTTATTTATTCTACTTATACAGTGCAACATAACTTTTTTTCTGCTTCAAGCACTTGCTTTTCAATTTGGCCCTACTTTGAAGACTTTGAATATGGTACTGAGTCAACGCAGTTTTTTTTTTTATTTATTTTTTTATTTTATGGGTTTGGGTTTTTTTTTTTTTTTACATAGTACATGATAATGAAACTACTGCTAGTGAATCTTTGCTATTTCATTCTTGTTTTGATTTTATACAATATATAGAACTGGAATATGGCTAGACTAGAAAAGGTCATAGAAGAACAATGCAGAAAACCCATATCTGTTGAAAACAATGCTCTTTGAAAAGAAATAGTCTTCAGAGAGAAGAGCTTTTCTTGCCCATAAAGAAGAGAGCTTTGCTCTGTGTCAAGAGAATGGGCTGTCCTTGATAAACTTCCTCTTATATTACCAATGCACAAATAATGACCTGCTTTGATTTTGTTTTTCTTTTCACAGAAAACCTGGGGGATGTGTGTACCAAAATAAGGTAATAGTTATTACCTTCAGTACTAGCATACCATTTTAATCAATATCCTTCCTCCTGTACTTGAGGGCTAATTTCACTCTTCCAGTATAGAGAGTCTTTTCCTTTTCACATCCTATCCTGTAGCTTGTAAGAGCTGTATGGGTTTACAGTTATTACATCATGCTTGCTATTTCTAGAATCAAGATGTGTTTTCATTTCCCGGCAGTTCATTTTATGGGAATGTCATAATTTAAAATGTAATGGGTCTTTTTCTTCCTCTTCCTCTACTGCCACACACCAAATCCAAAGAATCTGCCTCTTAAATAGTCTATTTCCTGCGTCTTTCTGAAATTCTGGAAAGATCATGAATTTACCTTGTTTGACATTTAATCATTTTTTTTTCTTGACCAAATCCCAATGACATATCATATGATCAAAGCTACGAAATTCATTCTTTTGATTCAGCTTAGATCTTCTGTCAGCCTTAAGATCCATTTTTTCCTGTCTTGTCTGCTCAAACAAGTAAAAATAACTGAATTTTCTATTTCATTTATAATATACCAGAAACTTCATGAGAAAAAACACCTTAGTAGTTTTGAGATTAAGCTTTGAGAAATTGATAGCATTAGGTAAATGTCTCAAATACACGTTAGCTATTTTAATTTATCTTTCTTTTACAATGTAGATAAATCTCTGAAATATAAATCTCAACAGCAGAAAAGACTGCACACTGGGTCGATATGTTCACATTCCTTTGGAAGGTAAAAATCTGATGTGTATTTAACCCCAACCAGCAACTAATCACCACAAAGCTGCTTACTTTCTCACCCTGCAGTGGTATGGGGAGAAAATTGGGAGAGTGAAAGTGAGAAAACTCGTCTGCTGAGAAAAAGGCAGTTTAATGGGACAGAAAAGGAAGAAAACAACGATAATACTTATAATAATGGTAATAATTATAACATTAATAATAATGATAATAAAAATATATAAATAAAATTATGCACAATGCAATTGTTTACCACTTACTGCCTAATGCTCAGGCAATTCTAGTGGTTCCTAGCCAGCTTTCCCTCCCGCAGTTTAGATGTTAGCATTACATCATATGTCAAGGAATACCCCTTTGCCACTTAGGGTCAGCTGTCCCAGCTGTGTCCTCTCACAATTTCTTGTGCCTCCCTCAGCCACCTTACTGGCTGGTTTAATTAAGGTACCTTTCCAAGAGCAACATATTCTGCCAAGAATGTTTCTCCCGACCCTCATCTTTCAGTTGTTAGCATGGGATAACAATCAACTCTGATTGCCCATGTATGTCTAATTCTTTTTGGTTTATAGCTGGTTACAATCACAGATGTGAAAAAGTCTAAATCATATATTAAAACAAGATCAAGCAGTTGTTTTCACTTATTGCCGGTTGTTTTATATTTTATCCTAAGAAAAAAAAATTACAAAGCATGTATTTTCCTCCTGTTACATTAATACCGTGGTTGCTAGAGAATACTGTATTTAAGCTGAAAACTAGTAACACGGTTATAATGAAAAGCTTGTCAAGTGTCTAATAGTAATAAGATTGTTATAATGACACTGCAGAAATGTGATCAAAGACAACCACAGATAGTTTTCCTAGGTCATATACCTCCAAAATACTAAATTGTTAAATTGTTAGCCATTAAACTCAATCTCATTCTTATTTCTTTGCACAGAGACAAAAATGAAGCATTTTGAAGAACTCAATGCCAGAAACACCATCAAAGTTCATCTGCACCAGCAATTTGCTTTTCCAGGGGAATCTTTTGGCTTTAAAAGTAGTTATGATGACACTAATGATTCTAGTGCATCTCTGATTGCATAAAGGTTTATGTTGCATGTAGTAAACCTGTATTTGTGATTTACTCCATATTCCAAGTCAAATATTATTAGTACACATATTCAGAGTCAGAAGCATAAAAGAAAAATACGCTGTCAGTCCTTGCAGAGAATCAGGCTAGGGTAAGCATGCCTAAACAATTATAGAAGTTATTTTTTCTGTGCAGCTAAATCATTGGTAGCTCTTGAAGTCAGAAGGAGGCCAGGAAGAATTAGGGGAAGAAATGGAAAGCTCTTGCACTTGAAGCTACTATTCCTAGGACTGGAATGAACCTTGAAAGTGAATTGGTAGTGTCTAACTTGCACTCAGATTCTGAAGATCACACTTGGGCATTTGAGGTCTACAAATTGGACTTGTCTGTCCTTATAACTTATTTTCAAATGGGAAGATATTATTTTTGAAAGCACTTATGAGACATCTGATGTAGTGGTGGTTTAGCACCTGCTTGAAAGAAGTAAATTTTTGGCCAGTCTAATCATAGAAAAAGATGCTTAAAAACCTAACTATGTTCACAGGTAAGTCAGTATCAGTACAGGAAATGTGATTAAAACACTAGCACTTGTTTCTGTTTGAAGGGGAAGCACCTTCTAAATTCTCCCTAAAGGAGAATTTCGACATTGCTCCACCTTTTTTGGCTGGAGCCACCTCATTTACTGCCTTGAATTGTTACTGTTGGGTTCCAGCCACCAGAAGATCACTGAAATGTAAAATGAAACATCAATTTGCCTAAGCCTGAGAACTCGGTGTCACATCAAAAAGCACAGGACTGAAGTAAATTCTAAATTTGTACTTTCTGAGAGGTTTTAGGCTGCATTGCCTAAGTATTACTTGACTTAATTATGAGTCCTTATCAAAATGGAGACCTAACATTCTAGTATGGAAATGTAGAAGTTCGAGACTACAAGACTTTTAGGACCAGTACATACGTTGATATATATCTATGTATCTATATCCCATGTATATCATGTGTCTTTCTTTATATATGTGATATATACACATATATACACATATGCACTGCAATATAAACAAACATATGATGCAGATGTATAATGTACATATATATGCTTATACATTTCACACTGTGAGAAATGGTTGTGTTTGCTAAAATGCTTCATTGGAGGTACATCTTATGGAATAGGTATGTTCCACATAAAATTTTGACTGGGATAATTATATGCATTTCAATATCAAGGCAAGACATAAATGAACATACTTTAAAATTCTGATTTTAAAGGATCTTCTGAAAAACCTCGTATGTTCAGCTGGCTTTAAAGATATACGAATGCATTAAACAAGCTGTGTTTCATAACTGAAAATGTTAATTTACGGCCCTTTGCAGAGCCTACATATTCATCTTGGCTGTTCTCAGAATTGTTCATCACTGATGAAGAATATAAATTAAACAAATTGCACAGGTGATAAAGTATGAGCATGAGGGACTCTGGAGATGTTTTTTATGTTTCATGAATGTTTCAAAGATTTTCCAACCTCCAGCTTAGTTAGGTGTTGAAATTAAATAACCCTGCTTAGTTATAATGCAAAAAAGTTGAGAAAAAGGGTATGACACGTCTGATCTGTTTCAGGGTCAAATCTGCAGGTAGCATAATGTAGAATAGTTTTATTGACCAAAACACTGTCTCTATATGTTTTGGTTTTGGTTTTTCTTTCATAGAATCATAGAATAGTTAGGGTTGGAAACGACCTTAAGATCATCTAGTTCCAACCCCATTGCCATGGGCAGGGACACCTCACCGTGGTTCATGTTGCTCAAGGCCCTGTCCAAACTGGCCTTAAACACTTCCAGGGATGGAGCACCTACAACATATTTGGGCAACCCATTCCAGTGCCTCATCACTCTCACAATAAAAACCTTCTTCCTTATATCTAGCATGAACTTCTTTGTTTTAGTTTAAACACATTATCCCTTGTCCTACCATTAGAGTCTCTGAAGAGTCCCTCTCTAGCATCCTTATAAGCCCCCTCCACATATTAGAAGGCTGCTATGAGGTCTCCACACAGCCTTCTCTTCTCCTTCTTCTCTTCTCTTCTATGAACAGCCCTAACTTTCTCAGCCTGTCTTCATACAGGAAGTGCTCCAGCTCCCTTATCATCCTCGTGGCCCTCTTCTCCAAGGATGGAGACTCCACAGCCTCCTTTGACAATATATGCACAAAGTGTTTTCCGCTGTTGAGCAGTTACCTGTGATGCTTCAGCCTGTGCCCATTGCCTCTGGCCTTGTCACTAGGCACCACTGCAAAGAGGGTGGTTCTGTCCTCTTTGAACCCTCCCTTCAGGTATTTACAAACACTGCTAAGACCCCCTTATTTTCTCCAGGCTGAACAGTCCCAGCTTTCTCAGCCTCTCCTCTTATCAGAGATGCTCCAGTCCCATCGTCTTCATGATGCCTCACAGCTGTCTCTCTGGTATTTCTGTATTTCTCTTGTACTGTGGAACCTAGCACTGGACACAGAGCTACAGGTGTGGCCCCACCAGGGTGGAGAAGACAGGAAGGATTGCCCTTCTTGACCTGCTAACAATATTTTGAAAAATGTATCACAGAATACTATTGGCCTTTGATGCAATGGTACATTTCTAGCTCATGTAAAGATGCATCTGGTCTTTGTCTGGGAGCATAATAACATATACACATATATTTATACAGGATAGTCTAACGTGGAATATCATTACAATACCTCTATATTTAACAAAATAAATATTTGAGAAAGAGTTACCTAGAGGTAGATTTATTTCTAAATATTTTATATTAAATGACTGTTGATTCACACTGGATTTTTGAAAAATATTTCACTGACACTGCTCCCCATTTCTTTGCTGTCTGAATGATTTTATAAAAGGATACAGAAAACTAGTATGTGAGGAGAGAACATCAGGAAAATGGTGAAGGATATGATAGCCTGCAGATATGTATTTATCTAAGTAGTTTAAAAAACCTTCTGATTTAATTATTAAATGATGCAAAATTTAATATAATAGAAACTAATATTAATAGTTTAATATAACACAAAATTAGCTGTATATGGTGTACTGCTTCTGTAACACTGTACACTTGATTTTCCTATTTAATTTAGCTTTGGAAAAAAGCATTAAAACTAACCAATGAGGCCAGAAGTTGGTGAATTTGTAACTGCTTCTAGGATCCAGATTTAGACCAACCAAAAGAAATCAAGAACTTGATCCATGTTGTACAAAGACTGGGACAACGCCTACCTCAAAGCATTTTCAATCTAAATAAAAATGACTGACAGACAGCAAGAGAAAGCACGTAATAAGCATCAAAATGCCTGTGTGTCAGGGTCAGTATCATGGTTCAAAGTCCAATCCATTATTGTTCATACCTGCTTTCCAGGCAGACTCTACATAAGTATAGTTCATGCTGCATTCCTTCCTAGTACTTATGGATCAACCTCTGATTAAACATGAAGCTTTATCTTTTCAGGTTATCCTTTTCTTTTTGTTTTTTATAATCTTCTTGTGAACAGGGTTATCTGTATGCATATAAAAGGCAATTAGAGAGAGCATTTAAAATTATGGTTAAGTTGGATAGATTGCAGTGAGAACTGGATGAAGATAGTAGCATGAAAGAGTACAGTAGGATGGATATGAACCTGATCTTCTTAATCTGAAAGAATATTAGAATAACTGTGGTTAAAAACACAGGAAGATAAAAATATAGCATAATTTAAGTATAGAAAGACACCAGAAAAGGAAATAGAGATACAAAATACATTGTAAGAAATAATTTTATGATGAGGAGGTATGATGACTTTTAAACTTAGGAAAAACTGAGAGGAGATGTAATGAATAAAATTAAAGAGATTTTACATATGTATGCAAATAAAAATGCACAGCTGTAGATGATCATATCAATATTTTTCAATTTCTGTCCTCCCCCAACTGCTAATTATACACTTCGACATTCCTAAGTCAGATAGAAAAACCTTTATATATTTCTCCATTGCCACCAAATTCTCAATGCATTGAGCTACAAAAACTGTGTATCCAAACATGCTATGTGGCATTTGGAATATGATATAAAAATAATGTAAAAAAAAAAATTTTTGCTTGTAAAGTAATAAAAATCTTAACTGCCTTGCAAAGGGTTGTATGTCTATATGATATAAACAATATTGTATTGCATTATATATGACTAGAAAACTAGAGCAAACCTACAATGAGATTCATAGAATCATAGAATGGCTGGGTTAGAAGAGACCTTAAAGACCACCAGGCCAAATATACACCTGAGTGGTTTTAATTATAACTTTACTGGAAAGAATAGGCATTTTAAAAGTAGATATTATAAAAAGGAAGGCAAATCTGAATCAGAATGGTTCAGTTTCACATAAAGATTTTTGGATCTACAAATCATACAATCATAGAATAGTTAGGGTTGGAGAGGGCCTTAAGACCATCTGGTTCCAACCCCCTGCCATGGGCAGGGACACCTCTCACTAAACCATGCCACTCAAGGCCCTGTCCAACCTGGCCTTGAGCACCGCCACAGATGGAGCATTCACAACTTCTTGACACAGCCTATTCCAGTGCCTCACCACCCTTACAGTAAAGAATTTCTTCCTTGTTTCCAGTCTAAACTTCTCCTGTGAAAGATTGAACGCGTTATCCCTTGTCCTATCACTACAGTCCCTAATGAAGAGTCCCTCCCCAGCATCCCTATAGGTCCCCTTCAGATATTGGAAAGTTGCTACGAGGTCTCCACACAGCCTTCTCTTCTCCAGGCTGAACAGCCCCCACTTCCTTATCCTATCTTCCTATGGGATGTGCTCCAGTCCCCTGATCATCCTCGTGGCCCTCCTCTGGACTTGTTCCAACAGTTCCATGTCCTTTTTATATTGAGGACACCAGAACTGCACACAATACACCAAGTGAGGTTTTATGAGAACACAGTAGAGGGGCAGGATCACCTCCCTTGACCTGCTGGTCACGCTCATTTTGATGCAGCCCAAGATATGGTTGGCTTTCTGGGCTACGAGTGCACACTGCTGGCTCACGCTCGTTTTCTCTTCAACCAGCACTCTCTTAACTTCCCTGACATCTTTCAGCTTATTGATAGTGTCCTGCAGCTCAGCCACCTGCTGCAGGAAGACCTCCGCCAGGGCACACCAAGTTCAGCCCTGCCCGTTGTGCACCCTCACCTCAAGAGAGCAGTACAGGCACTCTCTACACTCTGAGCTCTGCACTTCAGCCTCCCCTCTCATCATCTCTGTCTGTGTGCCTGCGCTGGCCACCACCAGGGCAGCCAGAGCAGAGCTCCCAGACTGGGCCCTGGTCATAAGGCAAGTGCTCACCATCCCACTCGCCTGCCCGTGCGAACTGCCACACAAACTGCCTCGAACCCCGCCTGGTTTTTAGGGATAACTATCTCTACATAATTATCTCTAATTATCTATTGTCTTAGTTGGACAACAGAATATTCGCCTAATTTTCTGCCCTTTTATATGTAAAAATTAGTTCTTAACATTAAAAAAGTCTTGAATTCCACTTCATATCTTGGAATCAAAGAGAGTTTAATGAGTATAACCAACATGCAAAAAAAATATTTCAAATTAATTTTAGACCTTATTCCATTAACCTGCAGAATACCTGGAAGAGAATTATGATAATAAAAATAGTAAGAGCTGTAACAGTTTCCCTTTAATATCTACAGCCATAATTTATTTAAACCAGAACTAAGACAGAATCCTCATAAAATATTATGCAATTGGAGATCCCAGATCACTTTAATGAATGACTTAGTCTAATATTTTGCAGAATATTTTAAATAAATAAGATGAATATAAAAGAAGATCTAGCACTAACTGAAGTTTTCTTCTTTTCATCTTATTGAGCTTTTTTACAAATAGGTTCTTCAAAAGGAACTATCTTAGAGCAACGACATGCATTCTTGAAAATTTCTACAGTATACAAAATTCTTGCGATTTAAAGTAAATTTAAATTAAGAGAGCAGAAATATTCCCACTACTTACTTAAAATGGTGTTGCAATTGTGATCATTTTTGTTGTACTGAACAGTTCCATACGCCATCTCCATACGGTGGTGTTTTTCTTCAGCCTATAATAACTACAGATGTGCAGAAAATAATCAGCAAGAATGAGACTTTTCTTCCACTTAAACTGATGCTTATGATTAGATAAATTTATTTGAGATAAAATGATGCTAGTCACTACACTGCATAATTTATAAGAATTTAAATAATGAATTTTGAAAACCATTAACAAAAGCATTTTCTTTAGTAGTAATTTTAATGTTCAATAATTTTAATATTCAGGCTTTTGGATTAGAGATACCACATGTAATCAATTTGTGATTGACAAAACTACAAGAAACAGTTTAGAGAAGAATACTGTTTTATTGTTGGTAGGAAGGTCTAAAAAAATTAAGATCCATTTAATACATAAGCTATCTAGCACTTTCCCTGTTCAACTAGAACACCTAGTGAAGACAGAGCATGAGCATAGGTATTCATAGTGTTCATGAGGGGAGCACACAATATCCTGGGTGTGACCATTTCTCAATTTAATTCTTGCTGCTCCCTAAAGCTTCTATTTCTCCCAAGGACAACTAAACTTTATAAAGCAACCTTCCTCTTAAATTTCCCTACAGCATCTAGGGTAATAATTTCAGGGTGGAATAAATATTCAGTATTGCTCTATGCTATGTTCTATTTTGATTTTAACCAATCAAAGAATATGTCTTAAGAGAGCAGAAGAATCTGACAGTTGTAAATGCATGACATTTTATCATTACACTTGTTACCAAACTTACCTATTTTAGGATGTCTTAGAAGTGCAAAGAAAAAAAAAAAAAGTCTGTACAATCTTTATCAAACCAAAGTTTAGAGTATGGAACTCTGTCTGGGGACAGGTGAGCAGTCAATAGCAGAAGACAGCTTCTTTCTGAGAGTAATAAAGGAGCTGACAAGGAGAAGTGCCATGCTTGACCTCATGCTCACCAACAGGGAAGGTCTAGCTGGAAATGTGACACTCCAGGGCAGCCTTGATTGCAGCGATCATGAGATGGTTGAATTTGAGATCTTCAGAAAAGTGAGAAGAGCGTGCAGCAAGCTCACTGCCCTGGACTTCAAGAGAGCTGACTTTGGAATCCTCAGAAACCTGCTAAGTAATGTTCCATGGGATATAGCCCTAGAGGACAGGGGGGGTCCAAGACTGTTGGTTGATATTCAAGGATCGCCTGCTACAAGCTCAGGAGTGCTGCATCCAAACCAAAAGGAAGTGCTACAGGAGGGCCAGGAGACCTCCTTGGATGGATAAGGAGCTGCTGAGGAAAATTCAAAGGAAAAAAGCGGCTTATAAAAGGTGGAAGCAAGGACAGGAGGCCTGGGAAGAATACAGGGGTGTAGTCTGGGAAGCTACGGATCAGGTTAGGAAAACTAAGGCCCCGTAAGAATTAAATTTGGGTAGGGAGGTGAAAGATAACAGGAAGGGATTCTATAGGCACATAGCAAATAAAACAGGCTAGGGGCAACATGGGCCCCCCTCTGGAAGCTATCAGGAGAACTGGCTACCCTGGATTTGGAGAAGGCTGAAGTTCTTAATAACTTCTTTGCCTCGGTCTTCACTGGCAAATGCTCTGACCGCACCACTCATATCTTGGAAGGCAGATGCAGGGACTGTGAGAATGAAGACCCTAGGCCCATGATAGGGGAGGACCTGGCTCGAGACCATCTTAAGAACCAGAATGCACACAAGTCAATGGGACTAGATGAAATCCATCCACGGGTTCCAAAGGAGCTGGCAAATGAAGCTGCTAAGCCACTGTCCATCATATTTGAAAAATCATGGCAGTCAGGTGAAGTTCCCAATTACTGGAAAAAACTGATGGACAGGGGTGGAGCAGTTGATGTCACCTACCTGGACTTGGGCAAAGAGTTAGGCACTGTCCTGCATTACATCCTTGTCTCTAAGTTGGAGAGACAACAATTTGATAGGTGGACCACTTGGTGGATAAAGAACTGGCTGGATGGCCCCACTCAACTAGTTGTGCTCAATGGCTAAATGTCCAGCTGGAGACAAGTAATGAGTGGTATCCCCCAGGGATCAGTGTTGGGACTGGTCTTGTTCAACATCTTTGTGGCTGATATGGACTATGGGATTGAGTAATCCCTCAGCAAGTTTGCCCATGTCACTAAGCTCTGGTTCGGTTGATTTGGTGGAGGGAAGGTGTGGGAATGTGCTTGAGTGAACACAGTCAGGTGAGCAATCCAGGCAGCTGCTTTACAATTGTGAGGTAGCAAGCTGAAGGCTTTAGGACCTTGCCTGAGGGCGTGTATGTGCAGGAGGGAGAGGGTAGCTGCAACCCTGGAATTACTGTTCTTGAACTTGGAAACATGCTGTAATTGCAAACATGTGCTGTGGTAGTCAACCAATCATTAATGCATTAATTGGAAACGTGCTGTAGCGTCAACTAATCATTAAGCGATTGCTAACACCCGGCTAAGGAATGTTAACCAGCCAGATGTTACTGAATGCTCTAGTATCATGAAACTCTCTATAAAAGGCACACTTGTGTTACAATAAACAGTCAACACTCGGATTACATTAATCTGTGCATGTTGTCCAAGCACCCGCTGCAGGAAGGAATGCCATCCAGAGGGACCTTGACATGCTTGTGAGGTGGGCTGATGCCAACCTAATGAAGTTTAACCATGACAAGTGCAGGGTCCTACAGCTGTATTAGAGTATCCCAGGCACAGCTATAGGCTGGGTAGAGAAGAGATTCAGAGCAGCCCTGAGGAGAAGAACTTGGGGTGCTGGTTGATGAGAATATTAACATGAGCCGGCAGTGTGTGCTAGCAGACCAGAAAGCCAACAACTTCCTGGGCTGCATCAAAAGGAGCGTGACCAGCAGGTTGAGGGAGGTGATCCTGCCCCTCTACTCTGCTCTTGTGAGA
>JAOEHX010066125.1:5863-31087 GCA_025448015.1 Bolborhynchus lineola | reverse complement strand
GCTCAGAAAGTCCTTGGCCAGACCAAACATCACTAAGCCATAACTAAAAACATTGGTGTTATCAGCACTGTTCTCAGACCAAAAGTCAAAACCACAGTACTGCACCAGCTACTGAGGAGAAAAAATGACTGCTACTGCTGAACCCATGACACTGGTATTTTATTTTTTAAGCTTAGACCTAAAATACTGACTACTTTTGCAAGATGAATACTTATACCAGGAGTGAGAGATGGCACCAGATAATGTCTATGTTGAATGATTGCCCAGGTAGAAAGCATGATCTCCTGTGGGACTCAGCAAGGAAGGAAAAAATGTCAACTAGTTAGATGAATCAATGTAATAATAACAGAACTGTACTAGAGCTGCAAAATTTGGACCTGGTCCTAGATTTCAAGCATTGATAGATTCTAAGCATGTCTGTTCTGCACACTACAGTGGCAGCAAAAGCAGACCCAGCTGCCTCCAATTCCCAGTGTGCAAGCACAGTATGGGAATTTGGACCTTTCCAAGAGCTACCAAGAACTTATATACTGGAGTAGGTAAGTTCTCCCCATCATGTATGGACAAAGGAATCCATAATATGGCTAAAATGTCTGTTTCTCCCCAATGTGTAACAAAGGTGGATTTAGTCAGATGTCTCGGGGTGCACTTTGGTAATCAAGTAACTCAAGGTATGAGATCAGAGTCAGGACAGAAATCTATCTCAGCTTCTGCACAGATATCTCTGTGAACAGATGTAGATGGATATAGATGATACAGATACAGATCTGTGAACAGTGAAATTTTTGAGCACTTATATTCTCCAGAGTCAGAAGTGCAATTTCATGGAAATTGCATGCACACCTATCACTTGAGCCTTGTTTTAGAAATCACCATACTTTTATTTGCATTAGCAGCCTGGAAATTATCCTGCTTAACCATTTCAAAACAAAGGACTTGAGGTTATTTTCTTCAATATATCACTACTCTGAGACCTTTGGAAGACCAAGGCAGGTAATATAATTCCTAGGTTTCAGGTAATATAATCCCTAGTTTTATTGTGTGGAATAAAGCAGCTACAAGCTAGGACATATGGAACAGGACTGTCAAATTATTGTTTGGGAAAGAGCAATTTTGTATGCAATTAACAACCTCTATTTCCTCAGTCACATCTCCAGCAGTTTATGGCCTTATTTGGAGACATATAGCCAGCTCAAGTGGTGTAATACATGCTCTGAGCACTTTGCAATAAATTGTTGGGTCCTAATGGGAGCTACCTGAGAAACTTTAATCTTAATCACTAACTGTAATGGCTTGGTGTCTTATGTTTTTAGGTTAATGTAACTGCCATATCCAACCACAGGTTCTGTTCTTCCAGATATAATGAGTCCCTTGCAAAATATATGAAGGTCTTCTCCACCTTGGCGTCATGCCATCTATTACAGCTGTACTCAGTTTATAAAGCAGTTCTGTAGGTTGCTTAAATGATTTTTTATATACACCCATGTCACAGTTTAAAAGTAAAAACTCTAGTTGTTTTGCTCACAAAGTAACATTTTCAGGTCAGAAAATGCGGTTGAGTGGGTCCATGCAGTAGGAAGTTTGTATGGAGGGAATAGCAGCTCCCTTAAAGCACAGAATTTATGGCAACCACACCTGATTGCATGCATCCTCCACCATGGGAATTTATGTGGATGTGAAAGCTGTCCTTCCATTAGATTGTGTCTTCATGCTCATTTAGGCACAGCGACTCACATTAACTAAGTGGGTTAGAATGAGCCATCTTTCTTTTGAAAGGCAATTTGCTTTTGTAGACTGCTTGGTTATCTCCATGCCGTTTTTCTCAGCTGGACTTGGCTCAGCCTTTAAAGCCTTTTCCCATACAAGTGGAGCACTGGAGCTGTCTCACTCAGTACATTCCTCTTGATGGCTGCAGCCTGGGAGCTTTCCCTAGTTTCCCCTGCCATGGGGCAAGCTCACTCCCAGGCTTTCTGCTCTCCTGGGGCCTCCCTGTGGCTTCACATTTTCTAAAGCCAGCCATTCCCCACAGAAGGTTGTGATAACTCATTGCAGGTTTTTATTTGCCATTATTCTCTTGGGTCTGAAGTACATCAGGAAGAGTACAAAGTTGACCAACTTAATTTGAAAAATATACTATGCAGTGTTGTTTGAAATATAGATTTGTTGTGCATTGATAATTCATGGAAGAAGACCATGATGTATCATCATGTTATGTCTATTTATGACTATCATTCTCTGGTGTGTCCTTTGCTCAGGGTTTGTAGCAGATGTTTTAATGGATTGTCAGAGAGCAAAGACCATGATCTGAATAATATTATTTTCTGTAGAAATTGCATCTTACTAGAAGAGTCTTTGAGGACCCTCTCTTTTGGCCTGTAATTTTGTAAGGGTGGTGAGGCACTTGAATGGGTTGCCCATAGAAAGCTGTGAATGCTCCATCCCTGGCAGTGTTCAAGGCCAGGTTGGACATAACCTTGGGTGATATGATTTAGTGGGAGATGTCCCTGCCCATGGCAGGGGGCTGGGACTAGATGGTCTTAAGGTCCTTTCCAACCCTAACTATTCTATGATTCTATGATTCTATGATTTTCTTTCTGTGGTTGTCATTTTATCTACTTTTGTTACTATGGATTTTTTTGGACTCATAGCAATGATAGTCCCACACATTTCTTTGACAAAACATTTTTAAATGTTCCATTGCTGCATTTTTGTTCATTTCTAGCAACTGAAGTTGATAAAAAACAGGCACTACCAAATATTTATGTGACATACAGCATACTAATGACGGAGCCCTTAATACAAGCTAATAGCAAAACTATCACTGAAAGTCAACCAATTTGATGATGAGAAAAGTACCTCTATCTGCATGGGGAGAAAGAGGAAAAATGCAAAAATAAAAAGCAAGAAATTAATCTGGTAGTGTGTATAAGCACATGTAAGGACTTCATTGAATTATCATTTGAGCTAAACAAGTAATAAGAAGCAATTGACCTATATAAATCCAACGTTTTTCATTGCATAATTTTGTCATGAGCTGCTTAAAAGTATACTTGAAATAGTATATTATTCACAAAATATTTTGGTGAATAATTCTAGCAAACTCTTGTAAAGCACTGGAACTATACCTATCTGTATTTGAAATGTCAGCCCTCTTTTGTCTTCAGTCAGGGAAGGCATATAATTGGCAACTCTTTATATATAGCTGAAAGTAAATGTCTGTTGTGATTTCCATCTTTCCCTATTCTGCTCCTTAAGCAGGAGTAGCACGATGAATTGGCTTAGCTGTAGTGACTCCAGTTTCGAGTTTCAAAAATTTCCAGATGCCCAAAACATTGCAATACGTATGTTACACTGCTGTTGTATTTTGAATTCTAAAATGTATCTCAAGCTGCCATGTAGGCACCTCCTAAGCTCAGCTGACAGAGGTAAGCACCTAGCAAGGGTGATTCTGGATGATCCTGAGGAAAGTGGGATGAGTCCACAGTAAGTGCTCTTCAGTATACAGGGAATACAGGAAGGAGTAGACATCTACATTTTATTCAGTGCCATTTAGATGGGAGGATTCTTGCATGCTATATATAATAATGAGTTGATCTTGTGTCATTTCCATAACCCACAGAACTTTCATTAGCAGGTCTGCTAACAAAATATGCCATGTGGGTACTGAGAGGTACCTATCACACATAGAGAAGCAAGCGTGTGCCTTGGCTTCCAGTCTGGAAAACTCTAAGCACTGTGTTATGAAGACAGAGGGAAGCAGACACAAATGCTGTGTACAGTGGCATAGGTACCCATGTATCACTGAGCTTCTGAAGCCCGTCAGTCCTGCTGAGCAAGCTTATGAGAAGTCAGTGGTACATAATCAGAACATAGTCAAACCAGCATTTGACTCACTGTTAAGTTTCTCCGTAAGTACTGAAGGCTTAGACATCAAAACTGTTCAGTGGGAGTGTTACATGGTGAATTTATTCCTGGATTTGTGAAGGCCAAAGAAATTCTAGGGAAAAGCTGAAAAGTTTTTCTAATAGGAGATGACAGACAGGACTGTGATATGATTCTCCAGGCTGCCAAAGAAGCTTTCTCAGTCTGAACCAGTCTGATCATGCTGATCATGACTATTCACTAGGAGTATCTAAAGACAATTTTTCTGAGAAATGCTTGAAAAATCTTTAAAATGACCTTAAGTTACATGTTAACCCATGTGTTCTAAATAAAGGTCACAAAACCTTTCAAATGTATAGCCTATAATGAGAATTAAGTGGCTAAATCTCTCTGCTGTGCTGTGAGAATATACCCTTATCAATAGTCTTAACTATTTCTTTGCTTCCAACTGCAGATGAGTGACCTTAGGATCAGAACATTTTTAACCGAAGTATTTATTGAATTAGCAACAAGGGAAAATATTATATGGTTCTCAGCATTCATTTTACAAGGTTTGCCATCATCATGATGGTCCAGTCATGCAGAGGAAAAGGATTTGTGTTGCACAGGCAATAGGAATTTTACAGCATGATTAAAGTGTTTATGTACTTCACAATTCTAGAAGTAGCTTAAGGTTAGCATTACTGTATATTTGTAGTACCAAGACATGCTGAGAATTTTTAGATCATTTTTAATTAAGGAGACACTTTCAAATTTCAATTCATAGTAGCTTGGCTTGGTTTGGGTGTGTCCCCCTTCACTCCTCCCAAATACATGTGCTGATTCTGAGCCATAAGAAGTGTATAGTGCCTTGAAATGACTTATCAGCAGGCATATTTGTGTGCCTAGAGATTTCAACAGTGGTCTTTGTAGTAATTATATGAATAACTTATCTAGGATGTTAGATAGAAGATCATATACTGATGCTTTGCAGTGTATTCTCCATATCATCCTCCATGGACATCTGGTCCACCAATGGAGAGGAACTGCTGCTTGTCCTGTGAAACTGCTGCCTCAGCTACCCCAAATATTCTTCTACAGGGAGTTTGATAATTCATTTCTCATAACTGTGCTCCTGCAAAGACATTCTTCTGCCTAAGGTTAACTTCATCAGGAAGAATGAGGTAAAGATCTCTCTGGAAAGACACCTCAATTTCTTGGGACACTGATGAATCAAACAGATTATCAAATATAATGAACACTATTTTTCTAAATCATTATTTGCATTTTTTCATTTCCTGGCTATTTCCTAGAAAAAAGTAGCTGTTAACTCTCTAGGAAAAAATGCTAATGCTAAACATTAACATTTTCTCTACTTAACAGATTTTAAATTCATCATTTAGATTACATATCACCAAGCATACAAGTTTCCTGAGATTCAAATGGAATTGTGACTCATTTCCCCTGTTCTTAAATCCAAATGAACCAACTGCATCAGACTGAAGTGTTCCATGCTGTTTGCTTTCATTTGCTCAAAACTACTCCATAACCTTCACTTTCAAATGTCGCCAACAAGGGAATGAGCAGATTACAAGAAGCAGTGTAAGAACTGCCTGAAATGTTTGTGTTTACTCGGTAGCTAAATGCACTCTGTATCGTTTTTGAAACACTTGTACTTTACAGTATTTTTTCATCATTTTTTGACCCTGTTTGTCTTAACACTTGACCGGGAGCAGATGTGGAAAAAAAAATACTATTTTTGCAAAAGTTATAGCCTATCATGAGTGAAAAATCCCACCGGGAATTTCTGTCTTAATTTTATCGTCATTGGTAATTACAGCAGCTCATCTGAGGTTTTATTTAAGTTTGCAGACCTCTCTAGCTTTACCAGTCATGTGTCTAGCCTTTCCCTGGTGTTCTCTGCACCCTCTGGAATTAACATACCCTTTTTTTCCAGGTGTCACAAATCTGACATTGCTCTTCAGACTTTGTACACACCCTCTCTTTTACCTTTATTATTCACAAGCAGTCCTTTGTGCTCATTTGCTTCCTTCTGCTGTCCCACTTCAGCACCCTCACCAGCCTTCCTCATCTGAGAATCTCTCTTGTGAAAAGCTAGTTGGGGCTGGCAATGCTGAGATGAAAGACAAAATTATTTTCAAAACCCATAAGCTGTGGTCATAACCCATAATATGATTCTTTATTATATATCACCCTGACCCATATAATTTCCAATAAAAATCATATAAGAACAGCTTATCTAACACATTATTTAAGAAAAATAAACCCAGGGAATTTAGCCTTTGAAAAAACAGTCACAGAACTAAGAGAGGGAGACTTCTGGGGGGAAGCTTATTGCTAAGGATTAAACCTGTAATATGTCAGCAGTAGATACCAGTACTATAATTAGAGTTTATATTAATAACAGCATTAAGTTATTTAAGTCACAGAGACCTTTCAAGAAATTACTAGTAAACTAAAAAGTAGACCAAGGATCATCTTATTTAATTGTCAGTGTTTTTTTCACAGACATTTTCTCAAGCATCTCTGGGAGAGAGAAATATAACACAGCCCTGAAAACTCTCCTGTGTACTTAAGGTATTGGTTGCATGCTGCAGATGAGACAGAAAAAAATCAAGACCTGAGTGAGCAGGAAATTTGTGCCAGTTGACAACTAGCAGCTTAAACAGCATGTGGAGTTAAATCTTCTTTTAATATGCTATATTCTTCAAATCTGGATATCTATCCCTGGATATGGCTGCCTTTATATGGAGTCTAAATTAACAGGATCAGCATTTAAGTAGAAAAGAGTAGCTGCCATCTCCTCCGCCTTCAAACCTGTAGGTGCTCCAGCCTCTGGAGAAAGCAAACTCATACAAAACCAGAGTTTTCACTGACTCTGATGAAGGTAGGACTTTGCAGTTCATAACAATGTGGACAGCTGACAGTGAAGCATTTCCGCAGCAACTTACACCTTGTAAGCATGAGGGACTGGGGGAAAAAAAGACTGTTTCAGGAACTCTGCAGTATTTCACCTGGAAGATATGCAACAATTGATTAAAGATATTTCCTACCTGTACATCTTTCCTCAAGACATGATTTACGTGCAGAATTCTATGTCAAGGGTATAAGTTTCTATTAGATGCAATTGTACATCCTTAAGAAGACATATCCTCCCCAACACACACACATAACTAGTTCTATTAAATTCAGTAGGGTTTCTCACTGGGGTCAGCAGAAAACAGTTAGTCCCATAAATTAATTGCAAGAAAGATGAAAGCAAATTATAATTCAACAATTCAGTATAGAACATATTGCTTTATATAGAAATAGTTGGATTATAGCTGTCTGAGACTAATTGGTTCATTCCATTCACAATGATCTATTTATTAATGTTGCTGATTTGCACACATGCACAGCACAGAAAAGTTTTATATATAAAATTGATAAAGACATTTAATTTATTGATTTGCAAATGACAAATTTATTTGATCTAAAAAGTTTATTGCTTCATAACAATGAAATATTGATTTTTGTGTGTAATATAAATTTTAGATGTGCACTTAAGTAGAGGCAGCAGAACTGCTTACACTGCTTGGTGGAAGTCTATCAAGCTTTTCAACCTAATCTTTATCTCAAGGGGTTTATAGCTACGTCATAAAAAATTATTTTGGGATGAGTCTTCTTTTTAAGACAGTCATGTATCTACTGTTTTGACATCTCAGCCAAGAGCACTTTTAAGCACATTCACAGAAGAGATTGGTCACAGTTAGGCAGTATGTGTTTAGAATAAATAGCCATTACTGTAACTGTAGATTTATTTTGGTCTATAATTTCTGCAATTGGCTGTTTCCTTCTTGTTTGTTTTTTATTAAAAAATGACGTGTTCATTGAGGTATAATAAAATGTATTTTAAAAGTGCTGCCTGCTTTATAGACATGTAAAGTGTTGACTTGGGTCTTGATGGTTCTGAAGACAATGACAGTACTTCCATGACTTGAAATGTTAATTCCCTTTAGCCTTGGGGCAGAGAAACATTCAAGCATATCACAATAGTGTATCCCAAAGTCTTGCCATCTGGTGATAAGAGACATATCAAGGCTGGCAAAACATTTGTTTTTCATTCTCATGGAAGTAACAGCCCTAAATGTAGGTTTGGCCTGCACAGATGGATTGTGGTATTGCAAAAGAGGAAAAAGAAAAAATAAAAATCAATCAGCTTAGGATCAACTGTTAACCATATCGAGGATTCAAGATTTAAGAAAAGGTAATTAGAAGCTGCCTTTATGAGGAACAGGAAGGTATGGATAATTTCATATCTTCACATATGACATCCTAGTTGAAACAGTATCACATCATTTTTTCAACTACAAACAGGTGAGATCTGATCACAATTGGAAGCCCCCCATAGTTAACAGTTAATGGTATTGCTATTAATTCTCAACAAATTTCCTTCAGACACACCACAGTTTTAATTTAAGTCTGTCCAATTCTGAATTTTGTTTTTATTATGAAACAACTTGATGAAGAAACACAATTGAATGGAATTAGATACAGTGTCATTTATGCCTCTGTTGATTTGCTGTGATTTCAAGATTTTATAAAATGCCTGAGTCACAACATATCACTGCAGGGTAGATTAATTTGGTTCCAGAGATTGGCTGAGGTATTTCCAGTTATGCAGATAGACCAGAGTATGACCTCGGTCACACCACATCTCAATATACAGAGTTTCACCTATTACATGTACCCATGGAGACACATGTTTTTTACATTTCTTCAGTCTTTGTGCTTATCTGGACATATGAAACTTCTGAAACTGTCTACTGATGCTTATAACTAGCTTTGTAGTTATTATTAACATAGCAGCTGGGACTGCCTGGAAACTCCAAAGCTGAGTACCTTCCCAAAGCCTAGTGACAGAAAGTTTACAATATAAATGAAATATAGCAAAGGGTACAATAAACAAACTGGAAAAATGCAAAGTGAAAGGCAAAACATGGGATGAAGAGAAACATCATGACTAAGGTAAGTGCTAAAGAATAATTAAAAAGTGAATAAATAATACATTTGTGAATCCTACTGCTAGCTTCTTTAGCAAAGGACATTCTACACAAACATTAGGAATTGTAGCTCAGAGACATTAATTGGGGAACATGACAAGTGAGTTATATATATAATTATAAATCTGAACTGACTAGTGCATAAAAATATCCAGGAGGATGTTGATACATACAAAGTACTTGCAAAAACCACATAGATAGTATAATTTTTTAAGGAATATTTATTTTCAGTTCCATTTTAACAACCCACTTTTTAACACATACTAAAATCTTTAGGAAACATTCTAAGAAATTTCAGGATTATAGCCACAGGGATGAATTAAATGCATCTCAGTTCTGCAGATTAAAATACAGAATATCTCTGCATCATTCTGCATTTTGTTATGTTAATGCCTTTTGGTATGCTTTACGTTAAAAATACATGACTGACACTTTTTATACCAGTAAGCCTTTTTATTGAAAAAAAAATTATTGCAATAAACTACATTCCCAGGAATTCCTTGAATAACCTAAAAAAAAGCCATGTTGCATGTACAATAGTGCAATTCACTTAGCTACTGTATAATATAAAACACTTTATACAGAGAATACAAAACAAAATTACTAGTTTACATATTATACTAGCCAGAGTATTATCCAGTTTAAAATATAAACTTAACAGTTTTTAAATCAATCTAGTCAAATGGTATTTTTATGCAAATATGCACAACAAATATACATCTTAAATGTATTCCAGAAATGCCTCAGTTAAAAAGAAAATAATGAATTATTATTGTATAACTCAGGAAATTTTTATAATTGGAACTTTACAGTGTGGGTGACCTGTTTTTTGGATTATATATCAAGAATATACAATCAAGCTAAAATAAGTTATTAACTTGGTGTGTATATATCACTGCCACCAGGATACTGTAACTTTGAAAAATTAGTTTAAATAAAATCAAAATTGTAGCATGGCTCCACACATTCAGGCTCGATTATGCTTCTAGTAATAAGAATAATGCATATTTGAAGTACTGATGAAAAACAAATATGGCAGCAATTAGAGCAAATACATCATCTCAGCTGTGTTGATAACTTTGCTACATTTCTCTGTAAGAATCGTTTTTGTGTACTCAGGATGATATTGGACATCGTTTTTGTTGGCTGTCAATGATTACTGTCTTGCTATGGTGCTGTTTCTGTTCCTTCTTAATCCCTTTTTTTTTTTTTTTTTTTTACATTAATACTTCTTAGAATTATAATTTCCATTGTTCCAAGAACTAAACTTAATCTTTACTGTGAATTCATTTGTCTTACCAGATCATCCTTGTTGGTATATACATGATGAATGGACAACCTACGATTTGGTCCCTTCCTTGAATCCCATCGTGTTGTTCATACATTAAGGGAAACATATATGAATATATTTCATAAAATATCTACATAGTAGGATATTGTTAAGTTTCAGTTGGTCAGGTTTCTTGCTATAGGAATTGCCTATAAGAATCAGGGATAGAAAATGTGTGTGTATACATTAGAAATGAGATCAGACTCTCATTTCTTCTGTTCCACTTTTTTATCTCAGTGTTGTTTATGTAGGATTCAAATGAACTCATATATACAAGAAGAACAGGTTTTGGGCTTTTTGTGGGGTTTTTTTTCTTTTCTTGGATAGGAATGGAACTGGGCCCATAAATTTAAAAGTTTGTAGGGCTGGGAACATATCTTTTAGGCTGGTATTAGCCCTGAACTGGTGTTGATGGTTGTGAAGCTTAGTCAGCCTCTTCTAGGGGACAGGTTGACATGCTCCTTTAAAATGTCCAATTCAGAGTGTTTCTACAGAATTATAACTGTTTCCAAGTGGATCACTGAGTGAACGCTATTTGAACAAGCAAGTACTAATTTTCAGAGGTGTTAAGTCATATTCAGTGAAATATATTTGATTCTCAGAAAATAAAGTTTCAGAAGTATAGAAAGATGTAAATGCAGATTTAGTTTGGGAAAATCTTCAGCCAAAAATGAAAGGAAGAATTTTAAGTCTATGTAAATATTTTTTTAACACCTTTCCCAAAGAAAATTCCTCTTTCACAAAAATTATTGTCCAGAAGCAATGATTTCAATTAAAGAAGTTCCCTACCATTTAAGTGAAAAAAATCTTTCTATAATTATATGAGAAATTAATAATTAATTAGATAAGAAAAATGAAGGTGCATCACTCCAAAATGGCACAAATACATTTTATTAGTAAAATTAATAAATCTGGGAATCCAACAAAAAAATATTTGATGGTGCTGGTTTCACCAGCTTTTTTAATACAAAAATGTTTGGTTCTCCTCAGTCTCCAAATGTCTTTCCTGACAGCTTTTATTTGATGGCTAAAATGTTAAGTATCCAAACAGACATTAACTTTCCAAATACAAAACAAGCAGTCACAACTTGTAAATCCACTTGAGAAGTTTGGCACAATACCAGTTTCTGCTGAAGCAGCTGCTTTTAGAAATTAAACCAATTCAATTTTATTGCAATGGATCAATCTAATTTGATTAAAACTAAGTTAGAAAACTGGTCCTAAGTTGTATTTTTAATACTCAACTTGGCTGCAGTTAGATTTTCTGTTTCTTTGCATTGCCAAATATAATGGAATAAAATCCTCCAAAGGTTTTTTAATGTGTTTTATTTCAATTCTGAAAGATACAGTATTAATTGTGCACTACAATATTGCAAATGGAATGATTTCAAATGTTTCTAATCCAAATAAACAGGTACTGCCTGTCAGACACTTCATTGTCCAATTATATTGAGAATCATGCCCGCAGTCTAACCACAATTATAAACTTAATTTCATGCTAAATATCCCATGTTGAGTTAGAAACATTATAAAAATAGTCAAAATGTGCCATTCAAAGAGATGCTGAAGCCCTGACCTATTTCTGAATACACAGTTATTACTAGCACTTTCAAACACGCATTGCCCTGAAGGCCAGATACATGCATTCAAACATTGCAGAATCAGAACTTCAGTTTGTATGTTAAGAGTTTGGGAAGCCATGCGATTATCTTGACATATTTGTTTAGATTCAACATTCTTGAAATGCTGAGAACTGTGACATGGTTTTCTACGAGACATGACCTTGGGAGCCAGTTTCTGCTCAGAATTTTCTTCTGCATTTTTATGAAGATCAACATGATTTTATAGCACCAGCCAATTGTTTATATTGTTTGTGAAAGGGATGAAACATATTTACACATTTTTTTGGCAAGACTCTCCTACACATCAGAGCTCTATTTGGTAGGAAAGAAGTATTGCAGGCTTGGCTAAGGACCCCTGAAGTTCAAAGCCAGCCCTAGCTGCTTGGCAACTCTGGGCTGCTGCAGCCTACCCCTGACATACTCTAGGCTACAGCCACAGCCATGCAATGCTAAAGAACTTGGCTTCATCCCCTTCTTTCCTTTGCCTTCTTGGATGCTTTGCTCAGTGAGAAAAGTAGCTGCCTGCTTGTGCCAGCAGAGTGACCTACACTAAGGGAACTTATTGCAGTCCCTTTGCACTGTCCAAGCAACATATCCCAGGGATAAAATCACTAAAGTATCTTTGAGATACTGTTGTGACCCTCTTTTTCCAGTGTTAACAAGGCAGCCCTCATTCAGAAGCTCCTCAGTTTTTTTGGCCCAGGAGACAGAACCAGGGACTTGTGTTCCCAGGATACCTTCTTTTTTGCTCAGTCTGAAATATCTTAACCAGACCAAGTACTACAGACTTGCGTATACACACTCAGAAAAACAAATATTTGAGGTGCGTCAATATTATTCTACTTTAAATTGGGCTACCTTAAATCACTCACTGGCATTGGTATTCTTGGTCCTGTTGTGTCTGGGTGCTGCAGTCCCATTCCTCCTGAAAGTCACAGACTTCATACCTCTCTCCAGACCTCTGTAGAATGATACTAGCTGGACCCTGTCCACCTATCATAAAAGGCTTTCAACCAGCTTTTTCTCAGTGATACAAGAACAAAATCAACAATTATATGCTGTCAGCCAGAACGTGGACTTTAAAATATTTGTCATTGTGCTCTCAGCAGAACAATATATTTTCCCTCAAATGTGATTGAACACTGAAGAATTAATTTTATTTTAGGTTTGGAGCCATGTTGTGATCATAACTGTAATTAGTTGGGCTAGTTTAAATAGCTAGAAACACTGAAAACTTCTTTTATTGTAGGTAACTGTTGGGTCTGGCTAGAGCACGAATAGTGATGGGGCTCTTGCCCTTGGCATAATTGCTGGACTAAGGGATTTGGATGTATAACAGGTGTCGTTGCATTCAGATGTGGTGTAAATAAGGCTGGGATATATGCAGTGTGTGACAGTGTTGGGAAGGTCAGTGGGGAAGGATGAAGGGGGGTGGTGGAGAACAATTGCAACGGATGTCCTGTCAGCAAAGCAGAGTGAGTGGGAATGAGGGCTGGTGCTAACGGGGAAAGTGATATGGGAGTGAAATGTGCCTGAGAGACGGGATGAAGGTGTGCCAGAGAGAGATGGCCACTTTGGGGATGCATAGATGCTGAGACAGCAAAGTGTTGCAGCAGCGTGTGGTGGATGGTGGTGACAGTGGCATGCTGCTGAACAGGGAGGGCAGGAACTGCTGGTGTTGCAGAGAAGGCAGCTGGTCCTGGGGCAGGCAAAACTTTCAGGTGTTTTGCTAGAAGCTGTTTCTGCATATGCTGCTGGGCTTGCAGCTGCAGTGACCTGTATTTGTCAACTTCCTCTGGTGAAAAGGTGATAGGCTGCTCTATTAAAGGAGGGGAGGTGGATTTACTGTACACTTCAAGGTTCTTTACTGTGTCATCATACTTCTGCATAGCATTGTCACAATGAGAGTCTAAACCGCCTTCTGCCTGGTTCAAGTCCATGTTTACATCATGTAGTTCTTTGGTCTCTGTTGAATTAGCAACAACAGAGTATCTATTAGAGGAAAAAGCACCAGGGAAATCATTTGGTACTGGGTCACAGCTTTGTATAAAGGGTTGCGCTTCACTAATGAATAGATTGGATTGTTCCTTTATTGCTGTGTTCCTTTTTACGCTTGAGCTCTTACAGCCTGTTCCTATTTGAATGATGTCTTTAAAAAGACAATGATCATAATCAGTGCTTGTTGAAAGAGCAACATTAGTTATCTCTGACCCTTCAAAATTGTTTTTCTTCACACTGGTTTCCAATGAACTGATTTCATTGTGCCCCATGACATTTTCACCTGTGCTTAGCAGTTTCTCTGGTAAAGGTAACATTGCAATGTCATCTACTGACGATGAAAACTGAAGAGCAAAGTGACTTTGCGAGTGATCCTTTAATTCTACCCCACAAGTGTTTTGAAATCTTTCTGAGTCATGCATTCGTTCCTGGGTTTTCTTGGACTGCACTCTTTCTAAAAGCAACTTGGCTGTCAGTGACTTTCTTTTTCCACATGTGTCTTTTGCCAGGATTTCAGAAGAGCAGGTGGCAAAGCTTTTTGATTGACTATTCTCATTCAGAGAGTTGTAATGTGCAGCTTCAGCTTTTCCCAGTTCGGTGTTAGAACCTCCTTCTGTATCCTCTTTTGTTTTGTTGTCACAGTTGTCAGTCTCTTTAGGAAAGGATCCTGAACTGCTACCTCTTAATATTCTGCTATTAGATGATCTTTCACTGCTTCTGGAATGTCTGGTGGAACAACTTTTGGAGCTATGGTAGCTTCTACTTCTACTATGCACTTTGCCAAAGTGCCGGTGTCTACATCTGCTGTGTCTAGATCTGTCTCTGTGTTGTAAAACTTTATGTCTTGAACATTTTTGATGCTTGCTTGTACCCCGCTGTGTACAGTTTCTAGTTCTGTGACTTCTACTACAACAAAGATAATCCTTATCTGTATCATCAGAAGTGAAAATACACTTGTGCTTTCTGTGTTTACATTTGTGCCTTTCAGCTCTCTTGCTTTTTCTTTTATAACAAAAAAGGGAATCATTTCTGCTGTGATGGTTTGATGTGGGACTCCTGTAGCTCATGTAGCTGCTCATACTGCTAACTGAAGTATCAGTATAGCTGGAATGTTTGTCAGAGGAGGACTTTGGAGGAGATGGGAATCTCCAGTATCTTTTATAACTTTCACATCTTTCAATTTCTGAATACCTACTGTTTGATCTGGATTTATAACTAAGGAAACTTCCACTAGCATCTTTTCCACTGTCACTTATGTCACTGCTACAGCTGGCCACATCTTGAATGGATCTGCAGCCATTTTTGCTTTCACATTTTGCTTCAGAATAAATTAAATGACATTTTGCAGCTTTAGACTTTTTAATCCTAGGCATAAAACCAGAAAAAGAAATGCTTTCATTTCTAATGTTCTGGTTTTTTCTTTCACAGCTATGAAAATGATGCTGTAAAGGTCTCCTCAGTGGTGTTGTATGAAGACTTTTTTCTGTCACATACTCCTTTTGTGAGACATCAAGGTAAGCAGGCACTTTGGGTATATTTTCATTCAAATAATCTGCAATGCAGTTTTGACCATTTTTATCCATTTCTTTCCTTATGTCTGACTCAGCTTTTTGCTTGTCCTTTCTTGAATTTAGGGAACCTTTCATCTTCTTTGGTTTCAACAACTGATTATCTTGTTCATTTGACATTTGCGTGTGTTTTATTAAACCTGAGGCTTCATTTTCATCTGCAGTCTTATTGATAGAGTGTTCTTTACAGCTTGCTTTGTTTGTTTCATGCTGTTTACCATCTCTGTGATTTAAAGAGAGTCTGAAATCAAAATACAATGGATTACAGCCATATGAAATACAGGGCTCAGTTTTTGTAAACAAAAGTAATTCTGTGGGCCACTGCAGAGCAGTGGTGCCATCTTTGCTCACTACATGGAGGAAAGGCAATAACTGGGGCTTAACCTCTTTAGCAGTGGCCTCCTTTGGAAGCGTTTCCATATTCCCATTTGTAGTTTCTGACCTTTCCAAAGATCTTTCTCTTTTTACCACTCCAGGACTGTCATTAATGCTGCTCGTGCATGCCAGCTCAGCTGCTGGCTGTTGTGGCAGCTCAGGTAATTGGTCAGGCAGGTGGGCATTGATGTGCTTGTAGGTTTTTGGCTGTGTACAGAAATTGCTAGCTTGGCATGAAGGTGAAATGAAAGTTTCTAACAATTGTTCAGACTCATTCAGTTTGCTTTCTTCCTTTGTCTCTCTAAGTGAACCAGAAAACTCCAAATTTGAAAGCTGTATTTTACTTTTGGAAAATGAAGAGTGAGCACTGACCTTTTCTTCTAATTCTCTATCACTAGTTTCATCATTCTCCTTTAACATTTTAAGTTTTGCAGCTATATGACTTGATGTACTGTTATCCAAATCAATTTGGTCTTGTGTAATAGGTGGCCCTATATCCAAGCTTGCTTTCATGTCCTCCTCTGAAAATGTGCCAGAAAGGCAGCTCTCAAGAGCTTGCTTTGTTTTATGGTTGAGAGATTCACTACAATCATTTCCTTCTTCAGAGTTCTCACTAAAGACTGATGCTGAGGACTCGAGCTTCAAAGGGACTTTTTTAGAGAATGAGAAGGACACTCCTGCCCTTTGAGAAGTGTTGGTACAGTCTGGGAACATTTGAGGGACTTGATTCCCAAATGCATGCTGTCTTTCAGTAGGGGACTGGTGCTTGCTTATGACAAGCTGCTGTTTCTCTATTATGCTGCTGGAGAAACCATGTCCTTCACTCATGGCTGTTCTTTGAGAACTGTCTGTGAACTTGCTGCCCTTGCACAGGAAAATGCTATCTGGTGATTGTTGCTTTTCCATGACTAATCGGGGGGCTTTAAGCAATGATCCACTCCCAGTGATGCTATAAGAGAATAAATAGATAATAAAGAAAGCTGTATTAATTAACCAGGTTAAAACAGAATTCACATTTGCCATTACCTGTCTGAAAAGAAGTGTCGTTTGCACTGTTTCAGGGGAAAACTAAGTTTCTAAAGTTTGGAAAGGGTAGATGTGCAGTCTAGGCCCAAGCTTGGGCTTTTATATGGGCAACACAGTTTTTCATATTGGAAATTATATGATTTGAAGTCAGCACATGCATACCTTTTTCAGAGTTATGGCCATGTACATGCAAAATAAACAATATTGTCTTCACTGTGAATTTATATCAAGGAGAATCTTATACAAGACTCGGTTTTCTGAGATGCCACTGCAAAGGAAATGGGGCTTTGTTCGAAATGAGTCTTTTCTACCTGCAGCATCTGCAGAGTCAAACAGTTAAGCATTCTTCTTGCTTGAGAGGTGGGATATGCATGATATTTTAAAGATTAGATTTTTATTGTATCTTTATGTTATTCCAAAATAAATGTTTTTGTGAAATGTTGAGAGAGAATGTGAAAACTGTTACCAAACATCAGTGGAAAAAGGACACAAGGTGGATTTCCATCAATATTAATGATGACTTCAGTGCTCTCATTATCAATCACAATTTAACTCGCTTTGCCATATTTTCTCTTTCTGTATTCTACTTCCATCAATTACAGTTTTCCTCTTCCCCAGACTCTCAGATTTCAAATCTGTGGTTTTGTTGTCTTGTACTTTAAAAAAAAAATCAACCTGAGAAGGCCTTAACAAACACAGTAAACCATTGATTTCTTGCAATAGATAATTAACTGAGATTGGAATGACTGCTGCCATTTGTAATTAGAGATAAGACATATACAGCTACCATACAAATGTTATTCCAAGTAATATTTTAAACATGCATTTCATTCATATCAATTCTGTACTACAGTTCACTTACATGAAAAAAATTTGGAACTAGCTTCAGTAAATAATTTGATTAAAAATTAGAAAATAGTTTACTAAATGTAAGTAAATTATGACAGCCAGAATCTGCATAACAGTTATCTACAAATAGGCGAGAGTGTTTTAAAATGCTGTAAAAATGCATTGATCTTCAGCAGTAGGAGCAACAAAAAGACTCCCTAGAGTAGGATCAACTTGGAGTACGAGAATACATACACATTTCTGAGAATATGTTTGTATTTGCCACGTTTTGTATCAGGAGATAAAGATTCAACCCTATTTCTACATAAGAAGAAATTATCTTTGAGAAGGCTCTTTGAAAAAAGATCATTTTCAAAGTTTCCTTGGAATAGGAAAACAAAGCTGCATTTTCAGTTTTTCTGTGCATGAGATTAACAATAATTCTGTTGTCCAATTGTATTAACCTTTTGTAAAAAACTGTTGGAACTTGAGACACAGTACTCAGGGATAATAATAATTGTGTATGTATGGGTAGACTTTTGCTTAGCAAGGCTGAATTTCTTTCTTGCCTGAGCAACTGTGAATGCTACCCCTCTGCCAAGATCATGGTTTTCAGCCACCTCTGAACCTATTAGTCATTACAAAGGGGAATAGAAAGCACTGTCTTTCCAGGCTCTTTGTAAAGAATTATGGACTCCTGGCTCTTTCTAAAATCAAGCCTGTTTTTCCCTCTCCATCTCACTCTCAATGTCCTATTATCACTGACCTTATTGGTCTATCTGAGACTACATCTTCAAGTGTGTGGGTATAAAGGCATCTTCCCACAGGCACTTACATTTCTTTCAGAAAATTTATATGAAAATGGAGTTGTAACCATAAAAGTGAAACATTAGCACTAAACTGCTATATTTCAGCAGATTACTCAAATGCAATTACATAGGCTAAAATGAATGTATAATAAACTCTGAATGTTATTATTTCCAGGGTACAGTAAGCTTGATATGAATTTCAAAGGGTGCCAGTTTAATTATCTACTTAACTCATTACAGTTGTAGATTAACATAAATAATTAGTCTAGTGGCAATCTATTCTAGTGGAACATTCAGTGTCATTAAACAAAGGAGATTTTTCAAATGTTTAAGTTTCTTAGTGCAAACTTAGTGCTGTCTCTCAATATTTATCAATAGAGCAAACAATATTGGATAAACTTCACTCAGTTAATTACTTATTTTTCATTCATATGATGATACTTCTATTACTATACAGATATAATGTGAGAATAGTATCAGTATACCAAAGTAGTGAAAATTATTCACAAACTAAATACAGATGCTCAAAAAAGTTGTTTTTCCCCTCCTGTTCCCTTTCTATCAAATGAGAAAAGAGCTATACTAATCTATTCGGGCCAGTTTGAGCAAGGTAAAAAGGTGATATTATAAAAACATCTTCAAACCACTTAGTTCAGAAGAGAGGAGAATAACTAGCTACAGGAGAGAAAAACACAAACCTTCAAACAGCAAGTAATTAATTCAGGGCTTTCAGTTTTATGGTTTAAAGAGTAGGAACATTTGGAGTTGAGGACAGCTGAAAACAGGTTACAGTATACACCATCTCCCTACATTACACAGCGTGGAAGTAAAAATATGGAGATTTCTTCTGGGACTAGAGAAAGAGGGCATTAAACCATAAAGTAAATAAAAAAACTTGCCATTCTGACTGCTTCCGTAACTCTGCAAGCTGGTGGAGCCGCTTGAGTGCTTTTTCCTGTTTCTTCTCATCTTTCCATGACTTTGAAGCCACATTTCGAGCAAATTCCCTTTGTTTCAAATCTTTCAATCTCTGTGTGAAAAGAATAAAAAGAGGGGATTAAATAAGTGCACAGCAGATGCATTTCCTCTTACTCAATATATTTGCTTTTGGTGAAGTTAGTACGTAAATGAAAAATAAAATATACTTAGAGTGCTATCATCGTAAGGAGAGATTGAAAATGTTATTTTTGCCTAACAAAACAACATGATTGGGCCATTGCTATTTTGCTGATATATATGATGAACAATAGCTTTTTAGTTTTGTACAAATACATATACAAAATTAGATTCTATTTAATGTAGTCAACATTTTCATATTTAACAGAATCAGTTGGAATTAAATCTCTAGGCATTATACTGGGATAAAGCTGAGCTCACACATGTAATATATTTTATAGGTCTCTATACTTGCACCTGTACGCATGGATGTTTGTGTGTTTCTGTGTAGGTTTTGTAGCTTTTTAAAACTTCTTCTATTTTTTTTTTTTTTCCCAAAAGAGAAAACTACTTTCTGTAATATCTGATCAGGAAACTCTCTCATGGTTATTTTCACAATACCTTTCTATCTCCTTGAATGTCTAGAAATCAGGTAATTCTCGTTGGAGCAAAATTCTTTGCCTTTATTACATTTTTTGTTAACTGTGTTTGCACTGCTGATTATATAAGGAAAAGTGAAGGAGATTACATAAACAAAAAAGTGCCAAAAACATTCTTTGCAAAAAAAAAGTAGGGCTAACTTGCCTTTATGTTCACTGCAGTCTCTGGGACTCAGCAGGTCATGTCCAACCTTACAACTTCCCTGTTCAGGTCAAAGCTTCCATGCTCCATGGCAGAAATGCCTTCCTCCCTTCACCATTCCTCTAGTGCTGTGGTGTTGGGGGAAGGCAGATTTACAAGCCAGAAGGAAGCTCTGGTGCATTCAGATGGATGCCCAAACTGGGAAGTTTGAGGACCAGGACTGACAACTACACTGCTTTATCTACTTGCCACTTGGCCTGGAGGGGGCCTTGTGCTCCTCCATGAAATTTAGAACTACAGTATCTACACCAAGAAATGTCGAATTTTCCATGGAGTGTACAGAGCTGGTTTTGCAAGCTACATTTAAATAAAGCCTTTGATATCACAGTCATTTTTAAACTGCTGCACAGTTGCCAGCATTTATTACTACTTGCCTGTCCATCAGCACCTAAAGACCAACATCCTTGTCACCGCATCATCTCATGCTGTCATTTCCTTATAGCATGGCCAAAAGCTCAACACGCATCTGTAGAATAAATCAGAGGCTGACCCAGCACTATAGCAGCAAATATTGTAGCAGCAAATACTGCTTTCTGCATCTCAGGCATGTCAGCAGTCTAGCCATTGCACAGAGCTCTGCACAGGACAACATGCATCTCTGTTTGAGAAACAGGGTGGATGGCAGAGAGTACTCAACTTGTAGGGGTCTAGACAATGATGAAAGAATAACTGCTTTCTGGTCTAGCTTTTGTTGGTAGATGGAGACAAAGTGAATGGGTGAAAACCACTGTGTGGTTGTTTCCTACAATCTAAAGAAATGTCAGCTTTTTTTTTCCCTTCACCTAAATTGAAGTTATCCAGTCACGACATTAGATGAGAGGCATGAAGGAACACTTGGTGGAAACAGGCTATACACTGTCCGTGATTAGGTTTTGTGAAGAGTGCTGGAAAACTGTAGTGGGTATCTCATCTCCCACACCTGCCATATCAGCTGTCCTTCAGGTATGAGATTTTTCAAAAAGCCAGATAACATCTCTGGGAGAAAAATAAATTCTGGTAGACAAAGAGCAGAAGTTTCTAGTTTGCTCTCAGCTTTCTGGACATGTGCCTCTCAGCACTGAAAGGGAACTAGGGAGAGCTGGGCTGCTGACAAATCAGCTGCTCAGGGCAGTCAAGAGCTGGCCCTAAACCACCTCAATGTCTCCGCACAGGCAAACACCCTTGGATGAGGACAAGAAGGCCAGAAACGCAGTTGCTGAGGGAACTGGTATACCACCAACCAGCAAGAACTGTCCTGTTGCATGGTGCCTCTTGAAAGTTTACCCATATTCATCAGAAATATTTACAGTGAAATCTGCATGTTTCTCCAGACAATTTCTATCAGCTCCAACATTTAGTACTACACTGCACTGGGCCCTGAAACAGAACAGCCTCAAAGTTTTCTTTAAAGCTCTTAGGCTTCAGTTCCTTGGCAAGAAGTAGTTGATTGGCTACAATTTTAGTTTTGCCCCTTTTTCCTGCCCCTTACATGCCCTCCCTCACTGTTTTCTTGCCTCTTTCCAGGCCAGTCCTATAGCACTCCATTCCCTCAACCTCATTCCCTGCAATTTACAGTAAAGTGCATGAATATGTAAGAAAATGTCACTTTTTGGTCTAAGCATGGAGCTTTTTAAATAATACATTCAAGCCAAAGCTGTAAATGAAATCAAATAATCTTCCCAGAATGAATCCTCACATTCTGTCTGCACTTACAAGAGTGTAGAAGTATTCAAGCACTAAAGATCCTATCCTCCATAGAAAAACATAGGTAGTCTTGGGTCTTATTAACATCCTCAGTGTGAAGAAAGGACAAAGAAACATATTTGAGAAATGTCCTTTAGTGCCGCTTGCTGTGTTTTAGCTGTCACTCTGAGCTGTTCAGTATCACACATAAAGCACTCATGAGGAAAAACAGAAACAGTTTCTACCTGTCAAGGAAACAAAGAACAATGTGAAACTTAGTACTATGGAGTGTAGGTACTGCAAAATAATGCCATTTCACTTCTTTGACAGTTAGAATGACAATCAACAAAGCAAATGGACCAACACTAAGAATAGAAGTTCTAGCAGTATTTTTTGCTCACTAATGGCATACAGCATGTGTCAAAGAAGTAGAGAAAAGAATAAAGAAAAAAAGTAGGACTGTATAGTGGAGGAATCATCAACTGGAGATGAGGTCCAAGAAATCAAAAGCATCTGCAGTCTGAGCAGAGAAAAGGCTCTCCCTGCACATCACCTCCTCAGAACAGGAAAAGCTTCACTGCCAGAGCTCCAGTTAAGAATCGTAATGAAATTTGTCAGCTATGTTGGATAGACCATGGGACTGCCTGCTGAACCTACAAAGCCATGGTTTTCTTCACTAATAACCTGTGCCAGACTCCTGACAGGCACACAAATATTTTCTGAAGGTGGTGCACAACAGCATACAACTGAGCACATACCTGAATGACAAACCTAAGCTCAGCAGGTGTGCCTGAAAATTAATATCGCTTAACATGGCAATTGGATTTTTCATGCAATTAGGTACTTAACTGGGCATCTAAATAAAGGCACGTATAATAAATTATGATTCATTTAATAGAAAACTTGTGTTCTGTCCTTCACCTGCTACAAATATAATTGCCATGGAGTTATATTTTATTCCTTTGACTCATGTTCCATTCTTTCTCTGGGTTTTGTGCACATGTGCATGTGGACATTGCCATATCTAAAAGTAACGCATCTCTGTTTTAGAAACACCCACATAGAATATTAAAAGACTAGTTTGAAAAAAGAAAATAATATTCACTGTATAGAAAGATTTACTTATACAACCAGGTCTGACTCATGCTGGCTTCTCTGTCAAAGACCCACTCAAAAACTGCTGAATCTATTCTATTCCTCCTGAATTCTGGTATGAATCACTAGGAGATCCAAATGAGTTAATAGAGCTGCATCTTCACTACCTACTTTTGCTAGATATGAAATATCAGTGGTTAAATACCTGTACTTTAGCAATTTGTGCCCACTCTCAATTTTTTGCTTTGCTTTGGTTTTTTTAAATTTATTACTTTATTTTGGCCAATATTTTCTTTTGACTGATCTACGATAACCTCTAGCATGCTCACTGCTCTCTGCATTTGCAGTGCTGAGATTACTTTCTCTCCAGACTTGTGATCCTGATTTCTATTTCTCCCTGAGCAGGCAAACTTTTCTTTGGATTGCTATCCATATGATCAAATTTAGATACTTATAGTAGTTGGTTAGGTTTTCTTTACAACCTAAAATTAAATAAGCACTTTTAGGGATCTAATCACCTCTTCTTATAGCAGAGGTATAAACCAAGAGAGGTAAAGTGAGATGCAAATGTACCTCCTTCTTTTCATTGTGTACAGAGGGTATTAAAAGTGGCAATCTATCTTATTTATTAAGGGGTGGTTTTCTAAGAAGGTAACATAAGTGGCAGTTTAAGCAGCTCTACACCATTGCACAGCACGGGCAACAAAGAGGAGCTGGAAGTTGCCATGTTGCTAGAAAGCTATGACCTAGTTGTCATTACTGAATCTTGATGGGATGAATCCCAAGACTGGAGTACAGCTATAAATGGCTACAGGCTGTTCAAAAGGGAGAGATGAGGAAGGAAAAGTGAAGTTGCCCTCTGTATCAAGAGACAGAGTGCAAAAAGCTGCCTCTGAAGAGTAGCTGCAAGAAGGTTGAAAGCATATGAGTAAGAATTAGAGACCAAGGCAACAAAAGGAACCTTGTGGTTAGTGTCTACTACAGGCCACCCGATCAAGGGGAGACTACTGACAAAGTTGCCTTACTCCAGCTACAGGAGGCAGCATGCTTGCAGGCTCTTGTCCTGCTAAGGAACTTCAACCGCCCTGATGTCTGCTGGGAAAGTAGCACAGTGAGGTGTAGGCAATCCAGGATACTCCTGGAATGCATTGAGGATAACTTTTTATGCCAGGTAACAGACAGTCGTACCAGAAGGGTTACAATACTGAACCTGTTGGTCACCAATGCAAGTGTACTAATTGGTGATTTCAAGAGTGGAGGCAGCCTGGGCAGCATGCAGTGGTGATCACGCAGTGGTGGAATTCACAGTCCTGAGGTATATAGGTAAGGTGAAGAGTACAGTCAGGAGTCTGAATTTTGGTAAAGCAAAATTGCAGCTGTTCAAGGAGTTGGTCAACAGGACCCCCTGAGAAACTGCCCTCAGGGACAAGGGAGCAGAACTGAGCTGGCAGACCTTTAAGGATGCTTACCACAGAGCACAAGAGCTCTCCATCCCCAGGCGTAAAATAGGGAAAGGTGACTGACATGGCTCAGTTTAGATCTGCTGGTGGAAATAAATGGCAAGAAGGAAATGCACAGGCAGTGAAAGCAGGAACAGGTATCCTTGGAAAACTATAGGAATGCTGCCCAGTTGTGTAGGGATGGGGTCAGGGTGATCAAGGCATGTCTGGAGCTTTAACCTTGCAAGGATGCAAAGAACAATAACAATAATAATAATAAAAAAGAATAATACACATGCTTCTACATGCATGTCAGCCAGAAAATGAAGGTCAAAGAAAGTGTACCCCCTCAATGAACAAGACTGGCAAATTGGTAAAAATAGACAAGGAGAAGGCTGAGGAACTCAACAAGATTTTTGCCTCTATTTTCAACAGCAACTGCTCTTCCCAAACCTGGATGAACTGGAAGACAGGAAATGAAGGAGCAAAGTCTGTCCCACTGTAAAAGGAGATCAGGTTCATAGAATCATAGAATAGTTAGGGTTGGAAAGGACCTTAAGATCATCTAGTTCCACCCCCTCTGCCATGGGCAGGGATGCCTCACATTAAACCATATCACCCAAGGCTCTGTCCAACCTGGCCTTGAACACCACCAGCAAAGGAGCATTCACAGGTTCCCCGGGCAACCCATTCCAGTGCCTCACCACCCTTACAGTAAAGAATTTCTTCCTCATATCCAATCTAAACTTCC
>JAOEHX010066119.1:12760-68488 GCA_025448015.1 Bolborhynchus lineola | reverse complement strand
AAGGTATTTGTTCTCTCTTTAGGCAGCACGTGCCCTGAGGATTAATTATGTTTTTTCTTATGGGACTAGATGAATAATGCCTGTCCCTGTCGAAGAGTCTACAAACTCAGAGCAATAAGCAGTCTTTCTCCTAGAATCTTACTTTAGACTGGCAGTCACAGGATACTGAAAGAAGGATAGAAAGGCACGTAAAGAATATGGTAGTGGGAGAAGTAATGGAGTATCATTTATTTCAAGAAAAGGTATTCTTAGGACAATCTAGTGGAAAGAAATAGGAAATAGAGAAGGATAATAAGCTGAGGTGAATATGCTAATGGAAGAACAGCTAAGAAAAATGAAAATTGGGTAGGAGATTTAGAAAAACAGACAAATCTCATTCAAAAGCATTCAAAAGCAGTAAATTCATGCCCAGATTTGGCTTCTATTAGTCTAATTTCTTTGTTGTTTTCCATTTTCTCTGCTGTTGTGTACCAAGCATAGGACTAAGAAGAAACATGTCATTTGGTATTTTTATATCTGGGAGTTTTCTTCCTCTAGAAGCTTGTATCAAAGAATGTCAAGTGGGAGGAAAGTCTTCAGGCAGTGCAGCTTTTGTTTTGGTTGCTTGTGCTTTTACTAGTTCCAGCTAATTCTTGTCTGCAGTCTTCTGTGTCTGCTTTGCCTTATTTGTTTATCTACTCAAGTCAGAATCCCTAAATAGCATAGGGATGTAATGGAATAATATACATGGACAGGTAAGCTAGCTGCTGCATGAAACCAAACCAGAGTGATTTTCTGGTTTGATTCAAATGGTTTATCAATTTCTTTTCAGTGTTACAATAAAACTTTGCTATTTATTTGTTTCCAAACCATTGCTTTCAGTAAAACACCATGCTGCTTGCACATAACAGTACTTACCAAAAAACAAGGAGATAGATACTGTTTTGAAAATACACTATAAAAAAACCCAAAAAACCCAACAAAACCAACAAAAAAACAAGAGGTAAAGAAAGATAAATCAGATGATAGGTAACAAAGAAGACAAAGGGAAATATACCATTTGTTTATCTGTATTTATAACAGCTGTACTTTTTTCACATATGAATGATTTAAACAAATTTAAGGGTTTTTTTTGTTTTGTAAATTTTCTTTGTTGAAAACATACTCTTCAGTTCCTTGTAGAGTTACAAGTAATTCAGTTTTTATGAAGGTTGAGTCCACAGTAAAAGAAGGTGAAAGACTTTGCTATTTCTCTCATTGGCATACATTCATTCAGCTAAACATTCATGAATTCTGTATTCTGCAGAATTAAAACTGAAAGGAAAGGTATGAAGCAAATACACTTAATTTAGGTAATGAAATATGTAAAAGTTGGATCTGAAGAACTAATTTGCTTACTAGCAAGTCTGATGGCATTGTTTTCACATTCAATTTTAACTCAGTTGTTACCTCTGCGAAGGGTGGGTCCTAGCAAAGAATACAAATAGGACAAATAAGTTACATTGAATTGATCACATATTGCTCTGTCTAGTCTCTTTGTCTCATAGTGATCTTATTTTGTCAGTTGCACTCTTTCACATGCTGTCAAACAGCATACTGAATTTTATCCTTGATATCTAATTTGTAAAGTTTCAAGTTCGGGTCATTTTCTTAGCAATGTTTCTCATTCTTAACTCCTGTGTTCTCATTTACTTACCTGTGAAACTTTTTATACTGGCAAAGTTTACTGTGAAAGAGATGTTGTGCTATGGTGCTTGTCCTGCAGTCTGGTAGATTTGGTTACTGCAGGAGGACATGCTTCTTAACTCTGCCTTTCAGTTTGATAAACAGGCCGCCATTTGGGGGGTTGTTCCTCATGTAATATAGATGTGATTGCAACTGGAGAAGACAGCTTCCCATCACCTAACTTTAGACTAATCAGAGAAATAAGTAATAGAAAACCTCTTCTGTAGTGGAAAGTGCATAATAGTCTGTTTTTTTTAGATAAAGCCCAGTTTGCTGGAAGATGGTAAACATTAAAATTACAGCTACTGGATTTTACATTTGGGAAATGGTTCCTACAGGATATGCAGTCTGATTTTGCAAACAATTAGGAATGTTAGTGGGTCCATTGGTTCCAGAAAACCTAATCATTTGTGCAAAGCTATCCTTCTCCACAAATATTTATAAGACTGGGATTTAAATGGGTTTTCTTCCTTGAAACAAGCATAAGTAAAACCCCCAAACCAACCAACCAAAACCAAATAAAAGCCAAAACAACAATAGCAAAAAGCAAACAATAACATCACCATGTTATCATAACTGTGTTAGGCTTTAAAGGTTTCAGCATTTTATTTTGTTTTGCACTGGAGGCTTATTAAGTTGCCTGTTGCCAGTGTTTTGAGCTGTCTTTTAGTTTAATTTCTTTGCATTCCCATGACAGTGTCCTTTTTACAGACATTGTGAGGCATTTAATAATAGGCAGATGCATGTAAGTTCCACTATGAACTGAACTGCACAGCTTAAAAGATACAATGAATATGTACTGTTGTCTTAAATAACTAGATGCTGAAAATGCTTGTTACAAACTCATTCTATATTCTCTGTTGTTCATTCCATGATATTTCTCTACATCCATTGGTTCTTTGTAACAAATTGGTTAAAAAAACAATTTAAGATGCAGATTCGAACCACTTTTTTCCCGTCTTTTACACTTGTGGTCTAACCAGACTTTATAATCGTGTCTTATATTTAAATACAATGGTTTGGGGTTGTTGTATTTTTTTTCAATTGTCTTTCTCAAATCATCTTAAAGGAAAGGGCTAGATTTTGTGTAAATCCTTTTTATCTTTTCCTGTTTCAGTGACAGGAAGAATGTGTAAATGCGAATATTCATGGAATAGCAGCAGTGTAATTATTTTGTCTTATAGTCTTTGCATTGTAGTAACAGTAGACTGTGTTACATTGTTTCTGTTACTAGAAATTATTACTTTTAAAGGCATATGGGCTTCTCTACCGGGCTTCAGTTTAAACCCTGAATTCCCTCCTTCCTCAGTCCTCTTGAAATATGGTAGAAATTTAGTCTATTATTTTTTCTCCTTGTTTCCAAGAACTGTGGCTAATTTTATATGAAAAAATTTACTCACCAGCTGAATAAAATAATCCTCAGATACAGTTGCAAAAAGTAACGCAGAATCCATATGAAAGACATTGGTAAAACTGGATTAGTTGTAGCATGCATTCAGAGGAAATCTTAAGCAAAACTAATATCCACTTTATTATGCAATTTAACACATTTCATTTCAATGGAATTAGTGGTTTGTGTTGCTGTAATGAAAAGGCAACATCTCACAGAGATTCTGAGAGAAGTACAATTTCTTGCAGAACTGTTGATGTAATGCTGCACTGGAAAGCAGCTGAACTCCCATCCTAAACAAATTATGCAGGACAAGATGAAGGGACAGATTGTTCTGATTGTTGTCTAGGTGATCAGAAGTTAGCACTTGATAATCACTTTTAAAAGTGAGTAACAGCAGTACACATTCACAAGATTGTGATCATCTTCCTCTGTTTAGGACATGAAATGCAGGAAGCTGACCTGAATACATCCCAGTGCCTGGACTTAATATACGAAAGAAGGAAAAATTTGGTCAGGAAAAACCTAGCTACAATATAAAATAATTGTATAGTAATAGAAAAATTGCATAAAATAAGAATTATTCCTTCCTTGTCAGAAAAGGGGCTTCTACCAGTCTAAGAAATAGAAATTCTAAAGGCCCAAATATGATGAGTGGTCTCCTATGCTAGTACTTTGTTTCGTGCTGCCAGTTTAATTCTTGCTCTATGAGGGTGTATATTCCCCAGTAACTGCTACTAGTAGATTCAGTTAGCTGTACCATTCACTCGTTCTTCATAGCAACTTTCGTATAATTATTAATGCATGCGAAAATTAAAAACAAGGCATCTCTTGGTCCTAGACTAGAACATAAACTTCAGTTCACTTTATTGGCAGATAACCTGTGTCTACTGAAATTGTAATAATATAGCATCTTCAGAGTTGCCCTTTGTTAGTTAAGGGTATGTTTTGTGAAATAAAATAATTCCTCACTTAAATTTTAAGCTACTAAATCTACTTCTTAGTGGGGTTACATCAACATCATGCACTAGACATTAGGTTAAAGCATCATCATTAGGTTAAAGTAGCATCATTACTTTTTTTTTAAAAAAAGCAAAATCATGATTTACATCTAATTCGAATGTGTCCCACTCTAGCTTATAGCTGCCTTGATTTTATTTTTATGACTTTTCCTTGCTAAATAAGTTCTTGTGATCAGAAGAGTATTTTTATATTTAAGTCATGTCTCAATCTTCCTTTTGTGAAGCGTTAGGAGGCTTGGGCCCAAAGTCTAGAGAATAGGACTACTTTTATTAAATGTGTATGCTAAAATTAGCATTGACAGTAAAGGGGGACCTAGAGGTATAACTTAGCTGTCTACACTGGCAACATTTGAAAACAGGAGAGATTATTCTTAGTGTTTCTTCTCTGTCATTTGCCTGAGTTGCTGTGGGGTTTTTTTTTTGGCTTATCCTTTACTCATACTTATGATCTTTTAAATAAAAAACCTCAGAATGGGTGGCAGTATTCTTAGTAGGGGCGATGTCATCCCCCTTTTCTTACAAACTGCTTCCTTCTTATATACCCAAAGATAGCATCAGTCTATCAAACTAGAATCTTCTTTTGCTATAAAAAAGCCTTCAAACCCCCAGGGCTCTTTTACTCATTGATTTCTAGTCTGCTGCCCCACTGCCCTCCTCACATTCACATACATTCTATAGCTATAGCTTCGATTACTGTTTCATGTATAAATCTGTGCTTTGCTTTGGGTATAGAATTTTGTTTGAAGAAAAAAGAACTGAATACTAAGTGGATTAGTATCATGCTGCCTGGGTGTTTTATACTCATTGGATCAGTCATCTGTAAGATTTATTATTGGTAATTTTCTATTTACTTTCAGATCCTTGATGAAAACACTCACTTTACAGCATGCTGAGCTTAGGGCTGGGAGCCATGTTCTTCTTTATTATTAATTCTAAAAAATGTTTTCTCTGTGTCTTGGGTTTTCAGTTTCTCTGATCTAGTTTCTTCATTTGTAAGATAAGGATAATTCTACTTTCTGACTCTACAATGGCTTAAAAAAAAAAAAAAACAACGCAGCGAAAAGCAACCCTAAAACAAAACAACAAAAGGTTGAAAAGCAGAAGAGTTGAAGAGGAGGGAGTGAGACAAAAGTAATCTTACCACAAAATTTGTTATATAGACCTGTACTTCAGCAGATGGTAGTTATGGTGCGGGTAGAGAGTAATTATACACACTTGTATGTCTATTCTATAGCCACCTTTTCCGTCAGTCCCTTTTCCAGAACAGCAGAGCAGTAGGTATTTGTGCACTTACTGTACTTATTCCAAACTTAAATATCTGTGTGATACCAGAAGAAACACCAATACAGACTTGCAATAATTTCTTATGAAGTCTTTTGGTATTAAATTGTCAAAAAAGATCTGGGCTTTTTTATCCCAAATTCACATCATTTATTTCACTTGATTTGAAAAGTCTTAGTTTCTTCAAAATTCTATGTAAACAGGATGTTTTTAAAATCCAGATTATGGAGTGAGGGAGTTAGGAACCCTGGAAGTAGAAGGGAAGTTGGAGCTTCACTCTTTCAGATTTTAGTAGCTGAAAATTTCTGCAAAATGACATGGATATGACCTAAAATTTAAGACCCTGTGTCATGGGTTCAGCAGTAGCATTCATTTTTCTCCTTCTCAGTAGCTGGTGCAGCACTGTGTTTTTGACTTTCGGCCTGGGAACAGTGCTGATAACACCAATGTAACTAAAACTTCCCAAATCAACCTATGAAAATTAAAATACCTGTATCACTCTGTCTTCTCCCCAGAAAGGATATTTTTGGGGTGTGGGTATGTGTGTGGGGGGTGTTCAAATACTTCAGATCCGGCAAACTCATTAGAGATACACTGAGCTTTTGTCCAGGCAGTTGGGTATTTTCTTGTTCTAATTTTCATTCTCAGACACTATTCTCTGGTATTAAACAACGCAGATAAATATATCCATGCATTGATGATGCATCTCCACAGCTCTTTCTCAGAATGCTATTTATGCGATGAGAAATGTTGGATAAAAATAGGGAGAAAAAAGAAACACTGTGAATAGGCTCAATGACCCACTTACAAAAATATTTGGTGACCTGCCATGAAATAGTTAGAGAATGAAAAGTGCGCCATCAAAATTCTGCATCCTGTTGGGAGCTCACATATCTTCAGTAAGAATATTGGTACAAAGACTTGTTGTTGCAAACAGACAAATAGTGCTTGTGAGTCATTGCTATGATCCCAAAGTAGCATGCAGGCAAAATTATCTCTTTATATAATGCAACAAATTCAGCAAATGATGACAAACAACTCACCAGCTCACATAAAAGAACATTCACAATATCCAGGCTGCTTCAAAAGTTCCACTAATTGTTAGGGAAATACCAATTACCACTAGCTGTTTTACAGTACTCATGTATTCTGCATACATTTGTAATGAAAAAGCAAAGCCCTCTGCATCTTACAAACATGAGGATCTAAATCAGGGAGCTTTCTAGAAGTACTCTGACAAGTTGCTGTTTGGGTTTTTTTTAATATTCCATAGAAATAAGTGCTGGAAATTATTTCTGGAGAGATTAATTTATATGCTTGTAGAGACGTTGAAATGTTTAGTTGTCAGACCTTTCTTTTAGTTGCTTGTTCTTGACTAGATGCTTATGTTAGAGCATCTCGCCATGAAGCTTGCAGTTCAGGTCTGTTCTATAAAAAGAGTGTTTAAGTTAGTAGTGTAGTTGCTGGAGAAAGATAAGTAGCTCTGAAGATCGTAGGAAAGAATGACTTTTTCTAGTAGAGGTTTCTCCTAAGTTAAGACAAAGCAACCACCCTACAGAAAGGAGATAGCTCTGGGAACCTTTCCCTTATGGAGCAGTCTGATTTGCATTCAGAAGCAGGCTGTGTATAGAAACAGCTATTTCCCATCTTGCCCTGGTGTTTCCCAGAGATGTGGGAAACCTATTTTACTGACTTGCTCAGCCCCAAAGGTGATATTCCAAGTGAGGATAGACTGTAAACTTTCTGGTAAGCTGGGTAACTATTCCAACAGGCTAGAAAAATTGTGGGGCCATAACATGAAGAGTCAAAAGGAAGCTGCATGCATGAATGATGAAAATATTTAGAGAAGGGAAAATAGTGGTATCCTAGTAATTTTATATATATATTTCAGTTGTATTAGTGTTTAAATTCCCATGGTAAAAAAAACCCTACAAACAAGAACAAAACAAAGCAACCACAGTCCAGAGAATCAGTTCTGCAACCTTTTCCCAGTTTAGCTTTTTTCTTTTTACATTTCCTTTTCTAGCAATAAACACCACCCAATGGGTTGAAGTGTTTGAGAAAAGGCATTTTTTTAATTGTTACTTAATAAACACTACACACACAAATACATGTATATAAAAGTTGCACCGGAGACCAAAAAACACAGATAGGGCCTAAAAGTAGAGTTCAAATTAAAAACAAGAATGGGAATTACAATTTCTGCATAATTATAGAAGTTACACAGTCCTTCAAACACGTTTGAAAAAATGTATTCTTCTATTATTTTTCATTTTAAGATGATCACAGGAAAGAATAGGCTTAGAGAAAGAGTACTTATTTTAAATTGCCTCATGATGTAAGTTGGAAAATACATGTTTATGTAATGTTACGGGTTTTTCAAGAAACATACTTTGCATTGTATTTTCATCCAACAAAACTAAAGCAGTAAGTAAAACTAGGAATGTTGAATGCCATAGCTTATCCTCCTCTTTGTGCCAGCAATCTAGTCAATGGGTGCAATAATCTATTTAAAAAATTAGCTGGTGAAATGCTTTGAATAGAAATGAAAGACCATAAAAACCTGCTTGAGTTGTAAGAATTCAGTAAAAATTATTTTCACAATATATGAAATAATGTTGACAAAAAACGGCAGGGAAGTTTAAAGAAAATATTAAAATATTTTTCATGTGATCGATTGCTTTGTTTTTTCGTGTGTATTAGGTATATAAAGTAGCCTTGTGTTCTGTATCCAGGCAACATAAAATTGTTCCATTTTAATAGTAAAGTATGAGAGTAAATATTTTTAATAGGCACATGCTGCAAATGGAATGAAGGACTGGTAAAGAGAAACAAGGAAGGAGGATGAGTAAAGAGAAAGGACGGGTAAAGAGAAACAAAAACACTTTTCTAATAAGAGGTCAGCAACAATCAGAATTTCTAAAAATTTTTCAACGAAGTACAACCATAAATATTAATATATCCTTAATTTTGTCTCTAGTACCATAGCATGAAGAGGCTTTTGTACAACATTGCCCTCAATTTTGTTTCTCTTAATTACGAAGAATAATTTCATTCCTATCAGTAATATACATAAGCAGGTCAGAAATAGCTACTTCTGGGGATCCAAATATTAAAACAAATTTACAACTTTTTTTTTACCCAGATTATTTAATACTTAACACTTTATTGTTACTATTCTTTACAAGCAGGATGGAGTGGAGGGAAAATTTAAAAAGTTCTGTCTAATCGTTCCTAGGTATTCTTTCTTCTGCTGAACAATAGAAATGCATAACATGCAGTAAGAATGTTTTTAATGTGGTTAATGGTAACATATTTTGTTTCAGAGGGCTGAATTGTCTTTTAAATTTAGGATTATATTCTTGAATACATGATTAGTTGGCAGAAATATTAAGTATGAAGACAATTTGATTATGGCAAGAACTTTTCGTCTCTTCAAGCTTTTGAATTCCTGGAATTAAAGGATAGGAGCAACTAATTATCTTTGGCTTTATGTAGAAACTAGACCAAAAAAACTTAGCCGAAACTGCAGAATGTGAACTCCTGGTCTTCAGAACTGGTTTCTAAAAAACCCCAGTTATTTCTGTTACAGTCTTTGGTTGAAAATAACAAATAGAAAATTATAATACTGTTTGGAAACTTTTAAACTGTGAATATTGAACAGTTTCTAACCTTTTTTTTCCTCTCCAAAATAACCAGAATAAAATTTCTGGTTTCGTAACCAGAAGAATACAGGATGGAAAGATGGAAAAAAGTCCACATACTCAGCATTTACATTTCATAAAATAAGATGTATGTGTGCAAATCCAGAAGTAATCTCAACTTTTCTGTATATGTAGCACATCTTTCAGGACTTGCTGCGTTTTACTGTTTTCAAGAATCTGAAGGCATCAGAATGGTTCCAGGTAATATGTATCCTTGGGTTTATAACCAAATTTAATCAAGGTTTTTAGGACTTCTCAGATACATTTTCTGCTATGAAGAAGCATTTCAGAAGATCTGACTTTATCTCATCTGAGTAATCAATCTGAAGTCTGGAAATGGTCATACTTCATTTTATTAAATACTTCCTTATTTTCTTTTGCAGCAGATAGATTTCTTCATTTTTTATGCTCAGTACTGTTTGCTGTTAATTGGCATATTCTCACAACTGTTTTGCTAGATATTGAGCCCTATAATCCATTAGATCTAAGTTAATTTGATCACATTGAGGATCATTTCGAGCACAAATTTTTAAGGACTGTCATCTTTCACTTGTAATACATTGAGTGTGGGTGTATCAAGAGTGTTTGCTGTTTCAATGCATGCCATTTAATGCCAGAAGAACAGCTGAATCGGTTTTGCAGGAATAAGATTCATGTGGGAGATTTTGATAGCATGTTTCATTTTTTGTAAAACAAGTGGTAGTACAAAACTAAGAGGTGAATTTGAGAAGCAAGTTAACTGCTGTCACAACCTTGGCTCGCTCTGAGGGGGGGTGAGGCAGTATTTCCAACCATCCCTCCAACCTGTGCTACTTCCCAGGAGGGATCTCTCTAATTTCTGTCTTCCTCCTGATTTCCTCATTGAGCATTAAATGAACAGCTCCTTCCCTGCTCTTTCAGCTCCACTTTTCTTGATTGAAATATCCCATGTGATACACTTCTGTGGATGCTTCCCTTCCTTCCCCCTGGTATGAGGGATATTCCCTCCCTTGGACGTATCAAGAGTTGCGCTTGCTGTGCTCTTAAGAGATTACTCCCTTTAAACTCCTCTTGTTAGTGTGAAGAAGATTACTTCAGTGGCAGTTTAGAGCAGGAGAGTGATTCAGTGTTTCAATTTGCCCTCAAACGAAGGTTTGGTTTTTTGGTTTGTTTTTGTTTTTTTTTTTTTTTTTTTTTTTCCCTCTTTCTAACCCCAGTAACTATAAAAGATTTAGTGGAGATTAATCTTCATTTGCAAAAACTTGCCCCTGTGAATAGGATCCTCCTACTATTTGTATCTCTGTCTGAGAAGTCAAATACTTGATGTTGTTAGGAATATTTTCTAGCAACTGATCAAGTATTTGTGTTACTTTGTTTTTGAAATGTGGTGCTTTGAGTACAATGACTGTGTATTTGTGAAAGGAGAGGGAGGGTATCCCCCCCCAAATCAACTCTAAGAGTAGGGGATTGTCACTGAACGATTTCCAGTATTCTCTCAAATCAGCAAAACTGAAGCCATTTTGAAGAAAAAATTAAGAGCGAGAACATATTTTTGGAGATACTTAGAAACCCCAAAATGTGTTCTAAAGCCAATTCTATTTCAGTATTTTTACTCCAGTATTTCTGGTTTTCTCACATAATATAAAAATCACTGCATGGGTACATAAATGTAAACAATGTAATAATTAAAACCATCATCAGCTAATGAAGTTTAGCCTAAGATTCATAAAACCAGATTTCTAAAAGTGGAGGATAATAATTTATTATTGTTAGCCCTTTTAAGTGATGTAAAACAGACTTTATTAATTAGAGAAGTAAGCACAGAAAAAAATGTTAAAAACCCAAACACAAGTACAGATATACTAGTGGGGAAAATCCCATATTATCTGGAAGATTAAATTAAACAAATCTAATTGTCATTACCTTTTCTAAATTGTGAATAATAATTGAAAATCTAATTTCTCCCTAAGGCCCAGAGTAATTCTATTAGGAAGCCATTATATACCACTTAAGAGAAGGAAGTTTATGTGATTCCTATGAAATGATGGCTATTGTAGCATGAAATCAGCTACTAACAGGTGATTTTTATAGTAAAATGTCTAAAGAAAAGCACAAAAGACATAGATGCAAAGACAAAAATGCTACCAGGTAAGTAAAAAGTGAACAAGTAAGTCCTGTCAGGACCACATGTTATAGAATAATAGACTTAACAAGTCACTTCTCCCTTAGTTATATTGTTACTTACCTGTTATATTTCTGTAATTATATATTTGTTATTTAGGCTTATATAGAGCGTAATTGAGATCAAGTCTAACTGAATAACATGTAGGATTCCTGAAGTAATATTTAATTTAAAATTAAGAACTGCATGGTTGAATGAGGAGTATATATATTTATTTTTCTAAATCATCCGATATTGTTCAAGACTGATACAAAACAGCAAAAATATTTCACCTGCTAAGGTAGTGTGGCAGGGCAAGACTGATCAACACCTTCCAAATTTATTCAGAACATTATAGGACACTTACAAAATAATGCGATGAAACGAGTAAATCCTTGATTTCATTGATTCGAACATAGCATGTTATTACCCTAAAATCTCTTTTAAAGTTGATGAAATGACTCAGATTATCAAAAAGCCCACCTGTTCTATGACTCCACTTTATGAAACTTGTTTGGCAAACATTATAGTGATAGGTTTTTAGCTTGATGTTTCTCTAGGAATGCTCTAACTTAAAACTGTTAAAGTGTGCTTCAAAATACTGGATTACTGAGGCTATGGAAGTGTTATGAAGGTGTTTTACACTTGCTTTTTTCTTTCCAAGAATAAGAATTGTGACACATGATATTTCTGCTGTTGCAGTAAATTTCTCTTTAGGAACGCTAGTTGAGAATATTCATGTGTTTGAATGTGCAGTAGAATTGCATTGGTTCACTTTCTTAGAACTGTGAATGCTGAGGTACATTATTTAAATCCATTTATTTCTCACAAGGGATTCATGGTATCCAAAAGCAATCTGAGACAATCTATTTTAATATATGCTGGGAACTTCAGTGTCAAAAAGACTTAGAAAAGATTGTTTTGTGGAAAACTTCTTTAAAAAGTAATTTGCATATAGGACTTCTTCCTGTCAGCAGAAGTCACCCCAAAAAGAAAAAAATTGAATATATTACTAGATGTTCTAGAAATCTGTTAATGTAATTCCTGAAAAGTTACCTTATCTTGTTCCAGTCTTCTGAAGCTCTATTTTGAATAGTAGATGGAGACAGAAGTGTGTGAACACTGTAATCTTTCAAAAATTTCATTTTAGCCATTTCTGAAGCTGCTGAGTAGGCCACTCAGCAGAGACAACACGTACAAGACGTAAAGGCTTGGATATGCAATGACAGTGTTACTCTCATCCATGGCTTCTGGTGCTGGGATGGTTCCCCAGAGCCCTGTAAATCAGTGAAAGTTAAAGCTTTATTACAGCCTTGTTAGCAAACCTTTATTTACATGGTTGTAGGGTCTAACTTTGGGGTACACCTGAGGCATCCTTACATGCTAACCAAACTTGCAGTGAAATGTAAATACACGCACATGTGATCATCCTGAGCACTGCTGTTTTAAATTCAGCAAACTCATAAGCTTTGCAAACTTGTTTACCAGCTAGCCTTGATTAAACACAAGGTTTAGCAATTTACTGAAAATATTAAGAAAGAACAAAACATAGAACATTATATTTTATTTTTCTTCAAACTATTGTTAAAGCCTGATGCCATAGGAACTTTGGTATTTGCATACGCCAGTATCCACCAGGACAAGCAAGCATTTTAGATGATGGATAGAAAATTTCATTTTAAGGGATTATTTAGTACAAAAAACCTAGTGGTTCAAGATAAAGAATTATGAATTATTTACTCTGAAAGCCATTTGTGCTCTGCCTTTCTCAAAGGAGTCTGTATAGTATAATTATTAATCATTTTTAGAAGATACATGCAGAGTATGTAGTAGTAAAAAACCTTTAAATAACTTTATGTTCTTTATTTTTGGCTCCCAGGAATGTTATTAAAGGTTTTTTCAGTGGTTAGTCACTGTCAGACTAGCAAGTGATAAAGTTCATTTCCCCCCAGTCCCTTTCTTAGGTGCTTTGATGAAAGAGCTGAGCATTTTTCAGGTTATCAAAATGACTATAAATTCTGGTCAAATATCAACAGAGCTGATTTGTCTGAATTCTCAGAAAATCCTACTGCATGGCACGTGCTTTCAGAACAGCATACTACTTAATGTATAGGTTATTGACACTATAATTCATAATGGTATGTACCACAAACAGATAAGACAAGGGTATTATCAAGTTTTTTTAATAAACCAGAATGCAATTTGCTTTTTATAGTAACCATTTCTTAAGATTAAAATAATACCACATACCTGCTCATTTTTAACAATTCACTGTTAACTGAAAAATACATACACACAGTCTGGTTTAAAAGTCCGCCAGACTCCACTTAATGAAAAGCTCAGCTCTTACATGAGCCTAAACATAGCATTATTTATGATGCAAAATAAATGTTTATGAATTTTGTTTCATGTATTTGTAGAGGGTTTTTTTTTTAATTAAAATCACAATGGAAAGTAGTGAAATAGTGCAAGTGGTGCTTTATTTGTGCAGAGCCAATTTAGCTGTTCTCTCAGTAGCATATGTGCTTGTTTTCTGTGCTTATCAACAACATGCCTTTTGCTTCAGTGTTCAAAGTATGTTTTTGAAGGCAGTGCCTAGAATTGATCCATAACCAATGGATGGCTCCTGCACAGGGCACTGATGAATGTTCAGGCTTCAAACCATCTGTATATTACCAATGCAAAATCTCTTTTCTGAAAGAAGAAGGTTCAACTTGGATGCTTTTTTCATCATAAATTAACTGGCACTGATGCAGTAGCTTCTGGCTTTCAAATCATGCTGAGTAAATAATAGCTGATGCATTAGGCCAGGTACAGTTGTTGTATTTCAGTTCTGTGCTTGTAGGCATGTTCTTATTCTGCCAGAATAAGACAGGAAGAAGCAGTAGCTTTAATTTGAATAGGTTTTGAATTCTGCAGCTAGTATTCTGTATTCCAGGTGTATGATATTTTTCTGTCTTTTAATTTTTCTAGCTAACAAAAAAAAAAAAATAAAAAAACACAGTTTGTGTTCAGTTTTGTAGTCTAAGCTGTGTAAATGTTGTGCACTGTTCGCTGATTCAGGGGAATGGAGATTATACCTGAGAAACAGGAAGCAACACAACCCAATGAGGTAAGTTATTACAACTGCTTCTTGCAACTGAGAATGATGCCTAAAAGGATAAGACAGCTGTCTACAGAGCAAAAGATAAGAGACCATTGCCAGTGATCACTTGTTAACCATCACCGTCCTTCAAATGTTCAGTCCTTATAAGAAGTCTGCCATTTGAAATCACATAGCTTTTTGTAATAGATTGATGATGTTAGGCCATCTAGTAAGAAAATACTGTTAGATGCTGCTCTCTTTTCCTTGCATTTTGCTACATTTTGCATTTAAAAGTTCTTACCTCTTCATGTGGTCCATTTGAACTACTCAAATTTGTATCTTTTTCTTCCTTTTATTTTTCTTTATCCCCCTTTTTAAATGATCTGTCTTATGTATTATGTTAGTTGTCCAATAATTTGTTACTCCTCTGCTTTCTGATATTTTGCTGCATTTGTTCTTCCAGCTGTGGATGCAGTCTTAAGCTCAAAATGAGACACACTAGAAAAATGTGAACAGAAGCACAGATGTACAGCTTCCTTTGAGGGCCATGCATTGTGGCTTCGGAACGAAATCATAACTGACCTTTGTTTTCCTGTTCATCATGGAGCCACTCTTCTGTCAGGTGGCTCACTGGAAGTCACAGTTTGTGCCAGGCACAGATGCAAGAAGCCATAATTAATCCCAAATTGGGGTTACCCTTGCCATATTTTTTTCATTCTGCATTACTCTTTTCCTGCTATAGGGCCAGTTCAGAGAACATTATCCTCCTTCTATGTCTTTGCCATCCATTGAATTCTTAAACTCAGCTCATCTTCCTGCAAGAAGCTCTGTGAGCTGGATTTTACCTGTTGGGTCCCTGTTGCATCACTGTGAATCTGCCTCAACTTCACTGAATTCACAGAATCAAGGTTGCTCTGCTATATTTATTAGATAACAGCAGTGCTATTTTAGTTATTTAGTTGTTTATTTATTTACAGAAACATTCATTTCCAAGTGTCTTTCCATTGGCAGTAGGGGGCATGTATGTAATTCAGGTCAGTCAAATTGAGTGAAAACTATTGTAAGCAATTGGAATAATGCACACTGATTGGTATGTTAGTGACCCTTATCAAATATTTGCAAAATGCTAATTCCTTGCAAAATGTCATTTTCTAATAATTTCATTCATTCAAAACAAAGTGATTACTATAGGTGCTGCCAGTTGCAATGCAATTCTTACATAAGACGGCAAACAGCAGTGTTCTTCCTGAAAAAGAGGTTGTTTATGCCATCATAAGAAAATAAAACTGGAAGTCGAAAGATATATGTCAGTGTTGGTGACTACTTTGTAAACTGCCAATAAGAATTCATTGGAGGGTGACTTGGGTGACAGTTTTGTTGAATACTAATCCAAGTATTTAGCTTGAGGGGATGTCTGCCTTTTTTCAGAGGTAATAGTACCATTACACTAACAGCTTATTGACCAGTAGAGAAATACAGGTTTCAGTGGATTTCTTTAAAGTTCAACTTTATTTCCCTTAAAAGTGGCATTATGTAAAAACAACAAACCGTTGGTTAACTTTGTTTTAAGTACTAAACATAAAGTAACCTAATGAAGTTCTTAATGTTGTGAGCCCCTTATTTTTCATTTTTACAATGACTTGTTAGCACTTGCTTTTTGACACTAGTATATTAGTGGAATAATAATGTCTGCTTGGTCACTTGTTTTGTTTTTTTTTTAACTATCAAGAAAAAATTATGCCTAAACTCTTTTACTGAAGGACACGAAACTTTTGTTGCTGATAATTAAAGACAAAAAACCCCTGTTGTTTTTACAGCTGGTTGCCATTTATGTCATGCAGTTTATCCTGTCATTTATAAGCACAATGTCTCTGCTAGTCTTTAAAATACGTAACTTTTTTTCTGTGTCCTATTAGGTTTTCTCTAATATGGATGACTAGCTAAAGATGTCAGGTCTTCATATTAATGTTGATTATTTAAAGGAAAAGTTTGAAGTAGATTAGATTAGTCTTAATTTCATGTAGATTTGATATGGTGCCGCTGCCTGATACCTAGTCTGTCCAGCCCAAGAAGTGATCTGGGCCTTCTAGGTGACTCCTCCCAGTTTATATACTGGGCATGACATTCTGTGGTATGGAATACTGCTTTGGCTAGTTTGGGTCAGGTATCCTGTCTTTGCTTCCTTCCGGCTTCCTGTGCACTTCCTCACTGGCAGAGCATGAGAGACTGAAAGGTCCTTGGTCAGGGTAAGTGCTGCTTAGCAACAGCTAAAACACTGGTGTGTTGTCAGCATTGTTCTTAGACTTGAGATGAAACGCAGCACTGCACCAGCTACTAAGAAAGAGAAAAATACCTGTTGCAGCTGAACCCAGGGCAAGGTTTCATCTATACTTTATAATAATGAAAAAGCCCTCCTATTTCCAACCCCCAAGTTTTGCTGTGTTTGTTCTTCATATTTTCTCCTCTTCCTTTCTTCTGTATTTCTAGGGGCAGAGGGTAACTGCATTGCAAATTTGTGGGTGCTTGGCTACTTGCCAGGGTCAACACGCCACAGAAAAGCAGCGACTCATTCAGTTGTTTTACTGTAATCATAGCACATTTCTCTTGTTAAATACCTTTAGGTTTGACCCTCTAGATTAGTGATTAGAGAAAGCATAGGCTGACTGAATACACCAGGTATTTGTCAGTCTCCTCTGCAATGCACACAATTTTTTTTACTTTTTCCTTTTTTCCTGGCAGTGACATTCTTAGAACAATTGATTTATTTTAGCTTGCGGTTTTTATATTTTAATCAGGCTGTTTATAATGCATTCAACAACAGTCTTTTTATTGGACCTGCTGTTTTATTGGTTGTATTTTGTGCAGTGGCAGGCTTTACTTTTGAATATTTGGATAAGTAGTAAGTAAGAAGAAAACAGATCAGTTAATGCGTTCTGCAAAATTTGTTGCTGTCGTCTTTACTACATTTTTTTCAAAACCTACATTCGGGACATTTGGCAGAAGCTTCTTCAGTGACACTTCACATAGAGTTATGTGCTACTCATCATGAATAATAGAATTAAATGTTCAATCTCTAGTGTTTCAAATAACATCCACTGGCCTAACCTCATTGCACAGTAGTTTCAGAGCATTTTACAATGAACAAAGCAAATTTAAAGACTGTTAAAGTCTCATGTACAAATTTTAATTGGATTTGTTAAAAGTGTTTCATTATAAAAATATCATAATGACTTCAATGAAGGAAATTTGTTGACCTCTGTGGTGCTCTGATAAATTTATGCTAAGAAACTTTTCATTGCTTAGAAATGTGTATAAAAATAGGTTTAAAGTCTCTTTAAATTGCATTCTATTGTCTGTCATTTCCCTCTCCCCTCCCAAGTGTTCTTATAACATATGCTATCCAGGGCTTTTTCAAAAGGCTTTTATGTATTTAAGACTACATATTTGCCTGAATTATAAAGAGCACACTTTAGATTTCAATACCAGAGCAATATAGGAAAAAAAAGAAAAATCATATTCTCTCTTCACCCTCTCTCTGACCTATTCTTTGTACTGCATGCGGTAATGAGATGTTCTTAACAAGCAGATCTACGTTTTGTCCTCACAATAGAATTTGAAAGAATTCATCAAGGTAGAATCATAACCTCATCATCATATTTAGGGGCTGGAGTGATAGGACAAGGGGTGAGTTAAAAATTAAACGGGAGAAGTTTAGGTTGGCTATAAGGAAGAAGTTCTTTACTGTAAGGATGGTGAGGCACTGGAATGGGTTGCCCAGGGAAGTTGTGAATGCTCCATCACTGGCGGTGTTCAAGGCCAGGTTGGACAGAGTCTTGGGTGGCATGGTTTAGTGTGAGGTGTCCCTGCCCATGGCAAGGAGGTTGGAACTAGATGATCTTAAGGTCATTTCCAACCCTAACTATTGTATGATTCTATAACAGACTTTATTGTTGCATAAGCCTGAGTTAGGAAATTGGATTAAAGACATCACTATCCTTTGTATTTTAGCATAATCTGTTAACTCTTATAAAAATTGTAAGATGTCACTACAGTTTTCACTTACCATATCTTGAGTTGAAATTTGAAGGTTGTCTGGAGCTGCTTAGGGTAATTAGCCATAGCAGGCAGAAATTTATTTCAGTGACTGCTACTTCAGCAGGCCATACTCCTGCTTGAGTTGCTGAACATTACAAGATTTTCGTTGACAGTAACACCTGCAAACAGCAAACCATTTTGTAGCTCAAGGAGAAACATTATTATTTTGTTTTCAGAATGAAGAACCATCTGTGTAACTATTTCTGCACAGATCCATGTATGGCCAGTCCACAATACTCACCTTTGTCTTACTAGATATTTGTCCCAGATTCTGCACAGAGTGAGTCTGTGCAGCAGTGATGCTTACTCAGCTTTGTATTAGCCATTTGTGCTGCAGGAAAAAATCAGCAATGTTTTTTTTCTACTAACTGTGTGCCAAGGACACAATCACTCCATCTTGCATTCCACTATCTTTTCAGTAAAGTTTAAGTGGTACTGTTAAAGTTGCACACAGTTGAAACAAAGGAATCTATAGTTACATTGATTCCAAATAAAATGTCATCTAGCCATGCTTCCTGACACCAAAAGCAGTTGGGGTTATTTGGGGACAGTTAATGAAGGGTAGGCAAAATTCCTTTTAATATTCCTCTGTGCTCCAAATATTTATGTCTCAGGGACTTCCTGAACCAACTGTAGTCTCTATGTAATCCTCAGTGGATTTCATTTCATATTTGTATACATTAGCATTTGAGTTCAACAGATAGATACACTTTTACAGTGGTAAATGTGATATATACAGACAAAAGCTAATAGAAAATATAAAGATTCTGTTGTGTGCTTGTCATTCACTCTTTTCTTTAAACATGACCCTACTATGGCGCTTCACAAAGGAGAACAAAAAAGGCATGGTTATGCTTTGAAGCACAGTCTCTTGTATCTTACTTTTGTATTACTTATGTCATATTTCTGATCAGATGTGCAAATCAATCTTATTTATGATAACTTCGCCTGACAAACAAATTGCAGCAGGTCTGAGCAGCCGTTGTGAAGAGGCATAAAGTCAAAAGAAATGTGAAACCAGACTACAGCAGAGGCTTAAAAAGGAGGAGACAGATCAAAATGCAGTACCTTGTTGATCTCCTACAGATTTCCTGACAATTAATTTCTTCTTGTGCTATCTTGGCTACTCACTATGTCTTACTAAGTTTACTGTTAAATCTTACGTAATGTCTGTGTCTAAGAAATCAAACATTTTGTTTACTGTAAGTACTAGAGATTAATTTATTCTCTAGGTAGGGACCGACTTCATCTAAATTTGCCTCAAATGTAGGTGTCAGTTCTAAGGTGATCATTTACATTTGTCTGTTTTCTACAGAGAAATAAAATATACTTTGATAAGAATTTGACCAATCCAAAACTAGAGGTCTAAAAAGCTGAAGCTACTTTCACAGGGATTTTTTTGTCTTTCCACAGTAGCTGTGAAGTTAGTACAAAAAGGTAATAGATTAGACACAGGTTTTTTAGGTGTCTAAAGTTGTGATCCATACATCCTTCATTGTCTCCTCTCATGTGGAGCTCAAATACGTCAGTTATGACTGATGTTGTTTCTTGACATACTCATGCTATTCTCCTCAAACAATTCTCTGTCCATAATCATCTCATAACTTTCAGTTGAAAATACTTTTGTCTAAGTATCAGGATAGATTATATTCCAATATCATATTTATTACATGTTAATGCAGTATAGTTGTTAAGCAGCCTACTGAGTTATCTGTGTATCTGGAATATGTCCACAGCTGAAATGCAGCTGCAGCTGAGTCTCCTCTTTGCAAATTGGAATTCCGTGGTTTGAAGAATATAATATGGATCCTGATCATGTCCACACTAGCATTTCTAATTCCAGTAAAGAGTTTCCACAGAAACCCCCATTATTCTTACCACCTCCTTGCACATTATTCACGTTGCTTCACATTGCTGGGAGGTTCTGTAAAGTACAGCCTGGACCCTTCCAGGTGAACCTCAGCTGGAAGTTGTGCTGACCTTTACTCTCTATATCCACCAGTGGTCATTCATCCATCCCGTGGGACCGGACAAGAGTCGGTCCATAGTAAAAACAATACATAAAAAATGTGCAGTGTGGACACAAAGTCCAGCTATTCTGTTCCAGACTCTAGACTCAACACTTGTAGGTCTGCAAGGCATGCTAATGAATGGATGGCCTCCACCTTGAGGCAAGGCTGTATGTAGACAGAAGTAAACTGGGTGGATTTCATAGATATTGGCACCTCCTATTTGTCACTTTAGGTTCTGACATAACTTCTTGGTAATTAAGGGAAAATATCACCATTGGTTTCTTGAAGTTTGTTCATTCAGTAAGATTTTTGTGGTGTAGCAGGAAAACCAACATTGAAGGTAAAACCTAGGGATTTCCTGTAAATTGGATTTAAAAGAGTTCTGTGTGTAGCTTTGCGTCTTCACTGCATTATTAAAACAGTGCAAGTGAGAGCATGTAGTTTATGAGTCCATTCATTTTTAAAGGCTGTGGAAAAGGAAAATTTCCCTTTTTTTCTATTTGTAGTCTTCTTCCTCCTTGACTGTAGCTAATCTAGTAGATTAAAACTAAAGCATTAATCTAGACTGTGTCCCTTAATAGAACAGAGAAATAGAACATAGAACTGTTACTTCAGAAACCTCAATTTAAAAAAGCATTTGTTTTCTCTACATGAAAGAATGTAGAAAATATTAGATACAAGATTATTACAAGTAACAGCAAAAAATAAAATTAATAATTCTTTGTGTCTCCTTTTGTAAAATAATGCATTGTTAGTTTATTTTTGAAGAATAAACTGTCATAAGGGAAAAGCTGCTCAATTCATGTGGTAAAATCAAAACAGATTATTCATTTATTAATGACATATAACTAACCAGCAGTCAGTGAATATCGGCATTGTAAAAGATAAGCTACAATACTTGACACTTAAGAAAGGTTAGTAAAGGGTTGCAAGTTTCTGACACGCTGCTATAACTAACTGTATGAAGTTCTAACCACAGACTGTAATGGATGGGAACCTTGCTGAAAGTTGATTGCTTCTCATGTCTGAGAGACATAACAAAATATGTTTGTCATAGCATATTCAGTAGAGTATGTATGTTTATGTTCATTGTGACTATCAAAAAGAGACAAGAAAACATAGGTGTGCAGCTAGCAGTCCTATGAGCTTCATACTTGGCTGCACTGGGGCACCTGGCCAATGCTCTCAGAGCAGACAGCAGTGCGATCATGAGAAACTGTACGGTCCCACAAGTAAACAATTAGAGATCTGCCATAAAGCTGGTTGTTTTGATAAGGGTATAAAAGCAGGACCCTCTTGTGGCATGGCTGCTCCAGCATCAGGTAAGCTTGTACCACTCATTGACCGACACAGACTAAAAAAAACCCCACAAGACTGCACACACGCCAAGAGGGTCCGTGTATGTCAGCCCACATAGACAGCCCCTGACTGGGTGCAGGCACTCCGTGGGAGGATGCTCTGTCCAGCCTGGAGGGAGTGTGCAATGTCAGCGGCCACTTCTCACAGCACAAAACCATGTCCAGCTGCTACACTATTCCCACCTCCTCCTCTCTACTTTTGCAAATTGTCATGCTACTTTTGCCCTTCTTTTCAAGCTGACCTTTGCTTCACAAAGATGTAATTCCTTGGTTACTACTCAGTCTAGATAGTAGTCATCTTTCCCTCAGGTACAGCAAGTTTGGCACAGTAAGTTTGGAGCAGATGTCCCTTAAGACAACTTGGCGTATTTCACTCAACACATGTAGGATGCCCTTACATTTATCTCTTTTAGCTGTTGCAGTCCAAGTAATTTTGCAGTGGAAGAGCCATGTGGTCACCCTTCCATTTCACTGTGTGAGGGAAGACAGGTTTCTGAAGTCAAGAACTGAGTATTTCTTCCCTAATCTAATTTTCAGATCATGGAATGCCCTTCAAATCACACCAAATGGTAAAATAGGAAATATATTAACTGCATTTTTTGAAAAAATATACATAAAAGGCACAGACTGTGAATCTCTATCCCAGGAAAGAAAGCCTCATTTGTTCAGGATTTTAGAGTCACACATGAAGATCCTGTTTCAAAATCTTCACAGTGGTCACCCAAAAAACCCCAAAAAGTACATCTTAAGTTTTGTGTACTTCTGGACTCATTTTTCTTTGCCTGAATTTCTTGAGATTGCTTTGAACAAATATTTTGATCTGGTGTTCAGAGCATGAAAGAAAATCTATCCTCATCAAGAGGAGATAGATTTATTAATTCAGTTTATGTCATGTGGGGCTGACACTTTGCCATGATGATTAGTTTTTAAATCAAGAAAAATTGTTCTTGCAGTTAATGAGAATCAGCAGAGAACTTGGAAACAAAATATCTTCATTTGTCTAACATCAGATATTCATTGACTGGAGTTCTACTCAGTCACCTTTTAGTACATTTGAAAAGAATTCAAAGTCACAAAGATCAGCCAGCTTTAGCCTGATGCTGCTAGAAGAGCTAAAATGCATTTAGGCTTTGAATACTAATTGCCATGCTGCTTTAAAGGTTACAACAGGCACTTTCTCCCAGGGAGGTCATAGTTCTGATTGAATAAAGGCTTAATTATTGAATATTATGGAATATTGCAGTAAGCCGCCTCAACAAATCTAGCAAGTGAAATTCTTTCATTGACAGTCCTAAAAAGATAATAAAGGTGTTTGAAAAAAAGAAAAAAACATTTGTCAAAAAAAAATATAAGTTAGTTGTGGATTAATAGTTTGTTTGTATTTTTCTCCAATAGAATAGAAGAGAAAAAATATGTTACTGCTATTCTAAGCACTCTGCTTGGCATTATTAGAGACTTTTAAAATGAGAAATCCATATTAAATGCTATTTAACAATAAGGTTATGATTCTTATTAGTGCAGTCGTAGCAGCCATTTTGTAAAAAATGCAAGGACTCATCAGATATGATGCTTGCTGATGTTAGATACTGATAAGTACTAATTAAATAAGAAAAAGATTCTTTTGGGTGCAAAATAATGCATTACATTCAATCAGGCTTGACCTTGCATGCAGAAATTTATGCCACCATAATATAGGCCTTATAGCATTCCATATGTAGAACTTAGTGCTTACATGATCCTGCTTTTAAACTGTGGCTGGATTTTGTATCTTATTGTGGGAATTTCACTACAGAAAACATTATGGTAAAAGTCTGACAGGTGGAAATGTGAAACATCTAATTTCTTCTTCTTTTCCCATGCGTTTCCTCTTCCACTTCCTCTATATTGTGAATCCCTTCCACCTAGTGAATTTTCATTCTTCCTACCACTGAAAAAATAACTGCAGCCAAAGCAAAGAGATCTGTTCTCCTCTGCCAAAGCAGGTGAAATGTACTGCAAGGCTTTTTTTTTTTTGTTTTCTCTAAGGACCTCAGGCTTCCATTTGTAGCCTTCCCTAAACACATGAAGGTTTTGTCACAGCAGGCTAAGGTGGCTCAGTATTGCACTCTTATCTCAAACTGCTCCAGGACTGCAGATCTTGAGAGTCCTGGGGCCCTCTTCTGGCAAATTTGTCTGAACTGATAATTAGCTTGGAAACACCAGCCAAGTTTTGTCTTTGTGAGCAGCTGTCAGCAGTGCCTAAGTCAGTAATGTCCATCTGAAAATTTCCGTATGTTTTAAGGTAAATTCTAATAGACTTATGACTTCCAGTTGTCTAACAGGATAAGGTCCGTAGGAGTTTAAAAGTGAGTAGCTGGCTTAATCACATTACAGGAACAAAAAGCAGCAGTGCAGCTCTCCCTGCAATTTCCAAGGAAAGAGAGAAAACCTGATTTGCTCAGATAAAATCTCCTTACTAAAGGCTGAATTGCCAAGGATTTACCTGCTATCTTCCTAATAAATATCCTCTGTGAAATTGGAGTGTATTTTTTCCTAGGCTTTTTCCTGCTCCATTTACAATTCTATTTATGCTTCTTTTTCTGTTTGTGAGTGTGTCTATTTCACAAGTACAGTAATTTAAAGACCTATGTAATTCAGAACCATTTTGGTCCATAGTAAGAAGCATTTAAATTAATGTGTTATGGAGCCTTGTTCTCTGTAAAAAACAGGAGATAACACTTCTTTGCAGAAAAATTATCTCCTAAGTTTTTTTCACCTTACATACAGTTATCAAATGTATGAAATCTTCAGTCTGTACTGTTCTATTGATACAAAATTATTTCCAAAAGGAAATAGGTTTTCTTCTTAAATGTGGCCTCCGCAGTAAGGAAAAATGAATCGAAGACAAACAGCATACAGAATGAGTTCCATTGCCTTCATGCCTTCATTGGAGACATTTAACTAAACACTGTGACCTTTAAAAAAAAATGAAAAAAAGAAAAAGCCCACAAGACGAAAAGATGGGAAGATGTGTTGTGAATATGTGGATGCCCTGTAGCTGACTCTTATCTGGTGAGCTAAAATTATCTTTTTTTTTTTTTTGCCTTACAGGGTTTTTAAGTACTGGGGACCAAGCTGCAAAAGGCAATTATGGATTGCTTGACCAAATCCAAGCTTTACGTTGGATTGAAGAAAATATTGGATCTTTCGGAGGAGACCCAAAAAGAGTTACTATTTTTGGATCTGGGGCAGGAGCTTCCTGTGTCAGTCTCCTGACACTCTCTCACTATTCAGAAGGTAACAATCCTCTGAGCAAAGTACTTTTTTCCTTTTTAAATTTCCTTTACATTACAGTATAACAAAAATGGCCGTACCAGGTAGGCTGAATTAGGATCATATGAGGTCTGTATTCTTTATATTATACTACCTAATACTCTGGATTTGTATTAGTCAACATAAATATTACTTTATGAAAAATTAGAATCATAGAATAGTTAGGGTTGGAAAGGACCTTAAGATCATCTAGTTCCAGCCCCCCTGCCATGGGCAGAGAGACCCACTAAGCCATGCCACCCAAGGTTCTGTCCACCCTGGCCTTGAACACCAGCAGCGATGGAGCATTCACTGCTTCCTTGGGCAACCCACTCCAGTGCCTCACCACCCTTACAGTAAAGAGCTTATATCCAATCTAAACTTCCCCTGTTTAAGTTTTAACCCATTACCCATTGTCCTGTCAGTACAGTCTTAAATGAAGAATCCCTTCCAAGCATCCTTATAAACCCCCTTCAGATACTTCTCCAGGCTGAACAGCTCCATTTTTCTCAGTCTGTCTTCATACGGGAGGTGCTTCTGTCCCCTGATCATCCTCGTGGTCCTCCTCTGGACTTGTTCCAACAGTATCATGTCACCAACAAAGATGCTGAACAAGACCGGTCCCAACACCGATCCCTGAGGGACACCACTTGTTACTGGTCTCCAGCTGGACATACAGCCATTGACCACAGCTCTTTGCGTGTGGCCATCCAGCCAGTTCTGTATTCACCAAGTGATCCACCTATCAGACTGATGTCTCTCCAATTTAGAGACAAGGATGTCATGCGGAACAGTGTTGAACACTTTGCGCTAGTCCAGGTAGATGACGTCAACTGCTCTACACCTGTCCATCAGTTCATGGATGTCTTTCATTTGCAATTGACCTATAGAATCCTATTCTGTTATCTTTCACATCCCTAGCCAAGTTTAATTCTAACTGGGCCTTAGATTTCCTGTCCTGGTCCCTAGCTTCCTGGGCAACATCCCTGTATTCTTTCCAGGCTGCCCATCCTTGTTTCCACCTTTTTTAAGCCTCTTTTTTTCCCCTCAAAGTTTCCTCAGCAGCTCCTTATCCATCCAGGGAGCTCTCCTGGCCCTCCTGCTGCACTTCCTTCTAGTAGGGATATATCGCTCCTGAGCATGCAGCAGTTGGTCCTTGAATATGAACCTACAGCCTTGGGCCCCTGTGCCCTCTAGGGCTATAGTCCATGGAACTTTACTTAGCAGGTTCCTGAAGAGGCCAAAGTTTGCTCTCTTGAAGTCCAAGGCAGTGACCTTGCTTCACGCTCTTCTCACTGTCCTGAGGATCTCAAATTCAACCATCTCATGGTTGTTGCAATCAAGGCTGCCCTGGAATGTCACATTTCCAACCAGCCCTTCCCTGTTGGTGAACACGAGGTCAAGCATGGCACCTCTCCTTGTCGGCTCCTCTATTAGTTGCAGAAGGAAGTTGTCTTCCAATCGAGGAACTTCCTGGATTGCTTGTGCTAGACCATACCATCCCTCCTACAGATTATCAGTGTTGTTGAAGTCCCCCATGAGAACAAAGGCCTGCGAGCATGAGGCTGTTCCTATCAGTTGATAGAACACTTCATCCACAGAGTCCTCTTGATCAGGTGGGTCTGTAACAGAACCCCACAGTAATGTCCCCTATTGCTGTTCTCCCTTTGACCCTGACCCACAAAATCTCTATGACTGCTCACTCTGTCCCCCTCCATACTCTTCAGCCTATCCCTAACATAAGTATCAACTCCTTCTCCCTGCCTACCAGGCTTGTCGTCTCTAAAGAGCCTGTAACCTTCCACTCCAGCACTCCGTTCATAGGAGCCATCCCACGATGTTTCTGTGATGCTTACTGTATCATATGCCCATGGACATGCACACATCTCTAATTCCTCTTGTTTGCTCCCCATGCTATGGCTGTTTGTATAGAGGCATCTGAGCCGAGCTCCAAATGAAGCCAGCTCATTGGCTGGAGCAGCTGCAATATCTCTACGTTGTTCCGAGCATTCATTATAGCTGCTGGCAAGTGATGGGGTATGTTGGGATGGAACGATGCTCCCCTCTCCCCAACACATCTAGTTTAAATCATCCTTGACCAGTCTGGCAAGCCTCCTCCCAAAACTGCTCTTCCCTTTCTTTGTCAGACCAGCTCCACCAGCACCCGGGAGACCCGGCCTACTAAATTGAGTTCCATGTTCAAGGTGCTCAAACCCCTGACTATGGCACCACCCTTCTAACCATTTATTAACCTGGCCAATCCTCCCAGCCTTTTTAAGGTTCTTTTAAAGGTCTTTTTTAAGGTTAGATGCTATTATAGCAGAAATTTCATGAATTAAATGCCATGTGCAGTATACTTTTTTTAGCTTTATCAGCAGTCTCCAATGGCTCTTCTATCAAAGAATTTGCCTTAATTAAAATGGAAAAGGGAAGTGACCTTTTTCATTTTTTACACACTATTGTCTGCATTTCCAACGTTTTGGTGCTTTTCTCAATAATAACATAACTTAACCCTATTAAAAATGTATTTAACTTCTCACAAGGACTGTGTGATCCCATACAGATTTTTGTAAGTGTTTGAGCTGTGGGATTTCTATCCTCAGTAGCTTACCCTTCTACTCCCTCCCCCTTTCCCCCCAAATAAAGAAGACAAATCTTGACAGTATAAACCATGGGCAGAAGAGGCCCAGGCATTTCAGTTTAAGTATAAAACAGGCCATATTAGTGATCTTACCATGAAAAAAACAGATGGAGCAGATTCATCAGTAAGCTTTTAAGTGCTCTGACACAAAGAAGCTCTTGAGACTCAGTCTTTCATTTCTCCTTATATTAGTACATACAGAAAAATCCAGAACTATTGAATCTCATCCTACATACTTCCAAAAAAATGTAAATATATTTTAATTCAACATATAGGCAATGCTGACACACACACACACACAAATTGAAATGGTAAAGAAATAATTATCAGAGTGGAAGACTCAAGCCTATTAAATTGATGATAGCAGAGCAGATTTTTTCTCAAATCATGTGATGCATAGCTTCTGTGAAGGAAGTGAGAGTGTGTAATTTTCGTTTGACCTTTAAACTACTGAAGAGAGCATTTACATGGCAAAGAGGATATGGTTGCTTGTAGCTGACACTCCTTTAAAGAAATTTTTACAGGACTACCACTGTGCTAAAGCCAGGGGACTTCCATTAAAGATGCAAGAAAACTGCAGAACAGGCATGATTTTGTTCTTGAAACAGTAACCTGAAACCATAATGCTTTATGTGTGTGAGCATCAAGAACAAGAGATATTTTACTTAGGAGCTTCTTAGATATAGTGTAAAATAGTAGCAGTGAGTAGAATATATAGAAATTTAATTGACATTTAGGTATATGCATCCTTTAGTGATTGTTCAATCAAAACTTTCTTTGCTTAGTGAAAGCTGCTTTTAAGTTTATATATATATATATATATATAAAATTGGATTTGTATTTAAACAATTTGTACCTGCAGGTTTATTCCAAAAGGCAATCATACAGAGCGGAACAGCCCTGTCCAGCTGGGCAGTGAACTATCAGCCTGCCAAGTACACCCGGATATTGGCAGATAAAGTGGGCTGCGACATGCTGGATACCACTGATTTAGTTGAATGTCTTCGGAATAAGAATTACAAAGAACTCATTCAGCAGACTATCACTCCAGCCACATACCACATTGCCTTTGGGCCTGTGATAGATGGAGACGTGATTCCAGATGACCCTCAGATTCTCATGGAGCAAGGGGAATTCCTTAACTATGATATAATGTTGGGCGTGAACCAAGGGGAAGGTCTAAAATTTGTGGATGGCATTGTAGACAATGAAGATGGTGTTTCCCCCAATGACTTTGACTTTTCTGTCTCCAATTTTGTGGACAATCTATATGGTTATCCAGAAGGGAAAGATACATTGCGAGAGACCATTAAATTCATGTACACTGACTGGGCAGACAAAGAAAACCCTGAAACAAGACGAAAGACCCTGGTTGCTCTTTTTACAGACCACCAGTGGGTTGCTCCAGCTGTTGCCACTGCTGACCTGCATGCCCAGTATGGATCTCCAACATATTTCTATGCATTTTACCACCACTGCCAAAGTGAAATGAAACCCAGCTGGGCTGATTCAGCTCATGGCGATGAAGTCCCTTACGTGTTTGGGATTCCTATGATTGGCCCCACAGAACTGTTCAACTGCAACTTTTCCAAGAATGATGTCATGCTCAGTGCAGTGGTTATGACATACTGGACGAACTTCGCCAAAACTGGGTAAGTTTGACCCCCAGCATTCCTTTTTGTTGATAGCATGGTTCTGTAATAGTCAGCATCCCAATGCAGTGGCTTCAAACCCTAATCTTGCAGTAGTTTTACAGCAGTACTTGCATAAGACAGAAAGTAACTGGGGCTTATTCATATTTAATAGATTTTTAATTAGTGTGTTCCCTCAAACTATTTTCTTTCAGTACCTCAGTGAGAATAATAATGCACTGTATTTTTATTCAAAAAGTAGGGCAATTATTAAGACAAAGCATGTCTCAGGGAGAAGAGGGTTCACTAAGATACTGAAAAATCAGAGTTAACATGTCTGCTACTTGAAGAAGGAACTGTCAGGCAGATAGCACTTACCGGCTACAAAAGAAAGGAAGGTGTTTTTAGCGACCTTCACAGGGATGGGGACTCAGAAAGGAATTGGAACACAAAGGCAGACACTGGAAAGAATTTTCCCTCTGAGGGCTGTAATGACAATAATAAGTACTTGACTGGAATGAAGAAAAGACTCAGATATAAATTTTGCTTTGAGAAGGTTAAAAATTTTAAATTAATTCTGGTTATGAAACAAAATAAGACATCAATGTTTTGCTGAAATAGTGTTGTAAATATCAAGGAAAGAACTCCCAAGGCAGCTTAATCTGCAAGTACTTTAAATAATTTGTGTCCTCTTCCTGTCACATTCCTTTGAAGAGTATTGCAGTGTTTTACTTGAGCAGCAAGGCCTTTTTTGTAACCTTGAGTCTTGGCTACTGAATTAAAACAAAGATACTCATGGCACAAAAGGGCTGTAAATCTTTCCAATGAATGTTGAATGGCAGGATTGGGCTCTGGAAACTGCAGCTTACTGCACTGCAGTGAATGGTATGCAGCTATATAAGACAAATTCAGAGGTGCCTAGCGTGAAACAGTCAGAGGCTTTAGCAGCTCTTGCAGCCTTTAATGAATCCAAATGACGTTCAAGGGAGAGAGATTTTGCAGTCTTAACAAAAACCTCAGGCATTAATTCCGTAAAAACCAATCAAATGCTTCAGGTCAATTTGAAAGGCAAAAAATAAAGCTTTTGTTGCATTTTAGACAAACAGGTACTTTTGCATGGAGAAATCCCACAGTACTGCAACAATAATGAATGAACTGTGGAATATTTAAATTCAGTTGGCAACAGGAAGTCATCAGGGCAAACTTCAGGATGAAAGCTAGGTTTATGGACAGAGAATGCCACATACTGGCTGTACCACACTCAGAAAGATGACTATCCCATCAGTCTGTCTTTATAGATGAAGTGATGCATATATATAGAGGACTTCAGATCCTTACACATACGTATAACCGGAATTACTATGACGATGCAAGATCCCCACAGTCTGTTGCTTACAATTACTCTATTACTACTCCTTGTAGAATAAGAAGCCGTATTTAAGCAATTATTTTGAGGCTGTCAGGTGCTCCTCACAGTCCCAGCTGCCACCATCACTCACAATTGCAAGCACTTTCCAGCTGTTGCTACTTGAAAACTAATTTCAGCAGGCTATACATGCCATCACCCAGTTCTCTGGTTATGAACCCATTGCAGTATTGTACCTAAGGGCACAGCAGGTGCTTTGGGAGAGCCATTAGCCATTTCTGAAAGTTTGCCATTGCTGATAACAGGAATGGGGAGTGTATCTTCTCTTACATACTTGCTTCTTTATAGATGGTCTAAAAGATTTCTCATTTAAAAAATTATCTGTAAAATTTCAGTTTTCACAAGGAAAGGAGCAACATGAGATGCATGACTTGCCATTTTTCTTCGTCTGTTTGTTTATATGAACAATGATTAATTGTTCTGTATAGTGCAAATTACATTTTCTGTGCACCTCTGATGCCTCCAATGGAAAAGGAAGGTTGTAGCATCTCAGGCCTAAGGGAACAGGGGACATACTGGGGTAACCATTCTCCTCTTTGTCCTCCCACATGTAATCTAGAATCCATGTGCCCACTCAGGTCCTCCAATTCTCAAAAAGATTGTTATAGTTCAAGACTGCATTGTTGAGGGCTTTGTTTTGTTTGTTTTCCCCACCCCTTTTTTAGTTGAGCATTTCACATTCCTACTCTGATAGAGCTGGGCTTGCTTTTTGTTTGTACTCATAGCAACACATACGAAAAACCTGTTAACTGGAAGATTTTCTTATTCCACGTTTTCCTGTTGGTGAGCCTCAAATATTAACACTGCAGTTTTAAGTATTTCATTTTAATGTGTCTGAGAATTTTCCTCCCACAGAGGTTGCATCCAGGTGCTTATTGTATAATTATGGCTCAGGTGGTACATCGTTCTGATGGACTGTGCTGGGCTTTTAACTGATATGCCACCTGCTGCTAAAAACCACGTTTTTTAATGGGCCTAATGCCAAAGCGGGGTTTGGAGGGTAGGTCAAGCTTGTAAAATCACTAGGTGTCAAAGAAATAGCACAAGGCACAGTGCTTTTGTTATGTTTCACTTTAAAGTCAGTTACTGAAGCTAGCAAACAGGTGACAGTGTTTTATAGCAAATGGATTGTGCTTGAAAGGAATACTTGGATTTTGCTAATCCTCCATTTTCTACCTTTTTATGTTTTTGGTTTTTTTCTCACAGTGTTTTGTCCTTTTCAAAACTATGTTTCTAACATGCCTTAGAAATAGGAAAGCAATTTGTTACAGATTAGGTATGAGAAACTACATCTGGGATACGAAAATGACATGAAAATACAGCTTTTGATTTCACTATGTGCAAAATTATATGTGAAAGCTTCATTAAGAGATACACTTAAAACTTCAGTCTGCTGCAAGTAACACTATCCTCAATGTAAGGCTAATTTTATATGCTCAAATGTTCTGTTAGTTAGGGCTACATTAAATCCTTCGCAGGTACATCAGCAGGGGGAGAGTGAACAACATGAGGGGATGTGTGCCAGTCCTTCACAGATACATTGCCAGACACACTCTTGTGCAGAAGGATTTAAGTTTCATAGAGTAGATAGCAAGCCATGCTCTCATTAGAGGCATCTGTTGGGTTTCTAAAAATTACCTTCTTTTAAGGAGTTACAGTACTCTTATTTTTGCTCCCAGTCATCCAGGTCTACATTGTTTGATGATGGGAAAGTTAAAGACCTAAAGGATATATCTTTGTTTTCTTTGTAATTCAGATAAATACTCCTGAATTATTTTACTACCATTGATTCTGAAGCAGAAACCTAACTGAGCTATTAAGGATGTCTGTGTTTTATATTCAGCTTGGATTTCAAATGGAAGACACAAACTCACAATGATTAAAGTGTATATTCAAATCAATTTTGTGTGAAGCCCTTTATGAGGCTGTTGTATCTTTTTGACTGTTTTGTCTGAAGAAATAACTGTCTCCAATGGCCAATCTGTGTTAGCCAAAAAAACTACTGTACTTATGGTTTACTTTCCCTAGTAGTTATAATAGCTGACCAGGAGCGTGACAACTGTGGGACCTTTTGATAAGTGAGGGAAGGAAGTAAGGGAAATATGGCTGTACCATTGTAAATACTGCAACAACATGAAAAATCAGAAGCAAGATTGTAAATACTGCAACAACATGAAAAATCAGAAGCAAGAAGAAATGCCACAGAGTTTTTCTCTTTTTTTTTTTTTTTCCCCTCTTCTTTTTCTTCCTCCCTCTCTTCCCATATGGAGAAAAGAGGCCTGCTGAAAGAAAATAAGTGGTCAAAGAGGCCTTTCAATGTCTTGGAGACAGAATCAGTATGTAACTATTACGACATTTTGCTCTCCAATGCAGTTAGAAAATGACACAAAAGAATAAAATGCTTAAGTGCTTTAATAGTTCTGTTGTCCTGTGTGATAGTTAACACTGTTGCAGAAGTAGTTGAAATGGTATTATAACAAGTTATATGGAATTCAGGATAAGAGTAAACAGCGTTCTTCCTGTGCCAGTATCACCAGATATGAAATACTCAGTTCCCTCATTCATCCTTCAGGTCAGTTACTAACTCACCTCATGAACAGGAATGTGTTTTGCTGCTCTGTCAGCATCCATTGCAGGCACATTTTACTTTATATCTCAGGAGAAAAAGTCAGTACTTTGCATATATGTTTGTAGCACTTTGAGATATGAATTAAACAACAATAAATAGCAGCATGTTAAATTGAGCAAAATCGGTGCAGACTGAAAGCAGGGAAAAAAGTGGTGAAGTCAGATGATTCTACACATTAATAAAAAAATACCCTAGATACAACAAGAAAGTCCTGGTCTTCTGCTGCATGGAAGGCAAATTCAGGCATTGCATGATGGGGCATTTTTTGATGAAGCGACTGTTTAAATTGGATTCTAAATGTGGTAAAAATAAATAATCCAAGAGCAAAGTGAGCAACAATGATCATCTGTTTCATTCTAGCAATAGGATGAAGGAAAAAAAAGCCCCTCTGCTAACAAGTAAGTTATCTAGTTCCCATCAGATCCATTACTGGATTAGCGTGATAGCAACAGGTTTCTAAAGGGAGGTTTCCTAGCAGCCTTTATTTTCTGCAATTACACACTTGAGCATTAAATATGTCCACAGACACCAAGGTGATGTGACAGGCTAAAAAAAGCAAATTTGACATTAAAGTAACAGATCAAAATTTTTGTCAAACAGCTGATTCTATAGGAGAAATGACTGTATGTAGCTCTATATTTTATACCTATTTATAATACTGGAAAAGTGTTCATAATAGGATAAACTGCCCAGCTACCTATGGAAAAGACTTAACCTGTCATAAGTTGTAACCTGATGATTTTATGAATTGTGTCCATAGTACATAGGAGGAGGGCCAAGGAAAGTAAAAGTTCGTCTTATTTGTATCCCCTGAATATTTCTGGTGAATTATCGTTACTCTTTAAAACTGATCCGTGGATTGTTAGATCCTTTATTAGCACTGGACTTAGTTATTATAGTTGCTAGTTTTCTTCTTGTAAGCAGAAAAAAATCATATTTCAATACCTGTCCTCCCATTTCAGAGAGAATATTCAGACCATTTATTCAGTTAAGTGGTCAATCCTAGAACTCATGCCAGTGCTAGAGTTCTGATACCCTCAGCAAAAAGATTACTTGCTGTGAGGCTGGCTGATTTTTTTTTTCTGTTCAATGGCCAGTTTCATGCCTACACACAGGCATGTAAACAAGTCTTGAAATACAAGACTACGCTCATCTAATGTAATTTTCTCTCTTGTGTTTGGAGGAGGTGGCTGCATAATTGGCTTTTCTTGACAGTTATAGTTAAAAAGGAGAAATGCAGGTAGAGAATGAAAGAGAGGGAAAGGAAAGGGAGGTTGATGTTTACCAGTTTTGTAGGCTGTTTGTAGGGGAAAGTAATGTTAATTTAAAAGATTAGTTGCTAAAATTATCATCTGCTATCATTTTTATGGGGCCATTGAAAAAGAAAAAAGTGCATGTCCAGCCTGGCTCACTGAAATGAGTGCTCAGCTTCTTCATCTCCTGTACTTTGTATCAAGTGCAACTTACACATGTGAACAATCATGTTCACATGAGCTAATTTAATTTACATGTTTTGTGTAGGACCCTTCCCAGAGTCTTTTGTGCTGTGAAACAGGATAACAAATGGGGAGAACATAAGATGGATTTTGAGTTTCTGTAAAGAAAAAATGCAAAGCATTTTTATAGCCTTGCTGATTTTTAGTTTGGTTTAGAATTTATGTGTTGAATGCCAAAGTAGTATAGTAATAGAGACATTTTGAATTGGGCCAGTATCTTCTCCTCTGGATTTGCCAATTTCAGTCCATTTTTTAAGAACAAAAGACATACTTTTATTTCCTTCTTGAGTGCACGTTAGAATCCCTCAAAGTAGCAGCATACAGGTGCTGCTGTACTGCCTGAAAGTGGATATTACTCCTTGAGCTTTGACTAGAATGAACAATTACTGTGCAATTTTCTTTTCAATCAGACACAATTTGGCTAACTTATTGCATATAATGAGAGATAGATAGCTTTGATACAGTAGCATAAAAAATAAAAATAGAGAAAGACACCCAAAAAACCCCAAACACCTAAACCCACAAGGATAAGTAAACCAAAGTGCCAAAATTATATAGAAAAAACTCATTCTTTCACTCAAAAAAAAGGTAAGATAAATTATTTCAGATGAATACAGGAGTCATACAATTATTAAAGTCAAATTACCAGTCTGGTTGAAGAACCAAGGAATAGCTCTTCATGAACAGCAAAGGAATGCTAAGCTGGGCAATCATGTTCATGAGCTTTTGAAAATGGGGAAAGAAAAAAACAACAAATGCTTTCAAATGTATTGTGGTGAGTCTTGGTATTCCTATGACATACATAAGAGTATACTGGAAGAAAAAGAAAACATTAGAGTAATTTTCACAAAAAATAAACTAATGCATATGGGAATGGAAAGGAGAATGGAGAGTTCTCAAAGTAATTCAGAGAAAATGAACCATGTACTCAGTATAATATATCACAAAATCCCAGAGCATATCTTTGCTTCAAAAGGAGATCCAAATTCATGCACAACAGAATATTAAAATTAGCATTAGTAATCTTAAATTTCTGTATTTTTTTGCATGCCAAGAGGAAGTAATATTTACATAAAGTTTATAAAAATTCTAAGAATATATAGATATTAACCACATTTAAATGTTATTGTGCCATTGGTTTGTCATTATTCTGAACATACTAGAAGAAAAGAAAAAGAAAAGATGTTAAAAGCATAATTTCAATTAAATATTTGTGTTACCAATTTTGAAATCATCTCTACTGCTACTTAACTACTATAAAACTTGTTAATCACAGCTAATATATTTTTCATCTCTACAAACTGGGACAGAATTAAGGCTCACTGTCCTACACCCATTAAACATAGTCTTTCAGAATCAGTGAGCACACAGGACTTTCAAATAGTAACCTACTAATGCAAATAATGGAAAGATTTGTGAGATGCAAATTCCTCCCAGTTTTTTCCCTGAAGTAGGTATTTGAACAAAAATGGGGACTAATTATTCTGTAATGTAACACAAAGATAAATAGCTCCCAGTTATGCATTAGCCCTGCTACTTCACGTTTTGAAGTTTCTTAAGTAATGTACACAGCTAGTGGAAGTTCTTACAGTCACATGGACTTCCAGCATTGCCATAGGGATTAGATGCCTGTATTTACTACTTACAGCAGTGGAAGTAGTGGTATCTTAAGTGGGGAAAATTAATATCAAACCTTGAGAAGAGCTGAACGCACACCTTTGCTATGGATAAAGGTAGCTAGTACCTCTCTAAGAGAGCTTCAGTGATTGATACTGAAACATAGAACTTCAGATGAACTTTTGTGAGCTGACACACAGCCCTTTCTCCTTTTTAGTGTGAAAAGTATTATAATATCTGATATGCACTGTACAGTAAGTTATTTTCCTTTTGTTTATTTATTAACATATCTATTTAAGTTAGGGCTTTTTAGATTCTGGTTTTAGGTTACGTTAATTACCAGATAAACCAATAACTGAAAGATGGAGGGGTTTGGGGGGTTTGTTTTTGGTTTAGTTTTTTTAAGGAGTATAATACTGCCTGTTTTTATTTCTGTAGAGATCCAAACCAGCCTGTTCCACAGGACACAAAGTTCATCCACACAAAACCCAACCGCTTTGAAGAAGTGGCCTGGTCCAAATACAATCCTAAAGATCAGCTTTACCTGCATATTGGCCTGAAACCCCGAGTTCGTGATCACTACCGCGCAACAAAAGTTGCATTCTGGTTGGAGCTCGTACCACACCTTCACAACCTGAATGAAATATTTCAGTATGTTTCCACAACAACTAAAGTCCCCCCTCCTGACATGACATCATTTCCTTATGTGACACGACGTTCTCCTGGTAAATTGTGGCCAGCCACCAAACGCCCAGCAATGACACCTGCCAACAATCCCAAGCATTCAAAAGACACCCATAAAACAGCTCCAGAGGATACGACAGTTCTCATAGAAAACAAGCGAGATTACTCCACAGAGCTGAGTGTCACCATTGCTGTGGGGGCATCCTTGCTGTTCCTCAATATTTTAGCTTTTGCTGCATTATATTACAAGAAGGACAAGCGGCGTCATGAGACTCACAGACGCCCTAGCCCCCAGAGGAACACAACCAATGATATAGCACACATACAAAATGAAGAGATTATGTCGTTGCAGATGAAACAGCTAGAACATGACCACGAATGTGAATCGCTGCAGGCTCATGACACACTGAGACTAACCTGTCCACCTGACTACACGCTTACTTTGAGAAGGTCCCCAGATGACATCCCGTTAATGACACCCAACACCATAACCATGATTCCAAACACATTAACAGGAATGCAGCCTTTGCATACTTTCAACACCTTTAGTGGAGGACAAAACAGTACAAATTTGCCCCATGGACATTCAACTACTAGGGTATAGCTCAGCCCTTCCCCCTCTACCCTTATGAGCCACTTGGAAGAAAGAAAAAACAAACAAATAAAGAAGAGGAAAAAGTTATAATACCATCCATTGAACACCTTATCAAAATCTAAAGTAAAAACAAGTTAAAGAGAAGGGCAGTCATTATTTTCTTACTGATCCTTCCCACAGAAACTCTCTGATGTTAAAGATCAACTACAAACCCTGTGAAATGTGAAAAGTGTACATTGCTGTTATGATACTGCTTTAAGATCTCAGCCAATTTGATTGAAAGTTGAGGCCAGAAGAAGTCACTTAAAATGGTGTTCTGAGTGTAACAAGCAAAGCAGAGTCTTCTGGAATGCAGAGCCAGTGACTGTACAGGTGTTTTTGTTTTTTTTTTTTTTTTTTGTTCTTTTGGTTTTGTTTTTGGTTTTGTTTTTTTGTTTGTTTTTTTTTTTTTAATAAAGTCATAAAAAATACTTTATGTGCCATACCATGAATGGCCCTTGCTAAAACAAAGACATCACCATGGGGTTTTAGCCAGCATATGAACCTGTAATCCAGATCGGGGAAATAGAATTTTATTATTAAAAACTAAAATTAAAAAAAAAAAAAAAAAAAGAGAAGGACTGACTATGCAGTAAAATACGTATAGTTCTGTGCAAAGAGATGACTTGCCAGCATGAACTATATTTAAAGAAACTTTGTAAAATTGTACATAGCTGTGAGTTTAAAAACAAAAACAAACAAAAAAAAGCAGCTTTTATTGATGTTTTCAGTTTGAAAAGAGCTTTTAGAAAGAGTGTGCATTCAGTTGTGACCTATGTGTATATACATTAGTCATATCACCTCTGTTTCCTCCAAGCCCAAAGGAGGAATTTCTTCTTAATTACTAGTGGTAAACAAAAACCATGAGTTTGTTCTAACATGTTTCATTTATATGAGGCCATGGTGTCATGCAGAGGATACAGTTGTCTATGTGACCTGTGTATTTTCTCTTACAGGTTACACTAGTGCATGTTAAAGTATTCATAGGAGATTGTTGTTCTTTTCTGAAACTTTTTTTCTATAATTTAATTTTGTGTTAGCCTTTGTTAAATTGCAATACAGCAATGGATTAGAAAATGAAGAAAAAAAGAAACATGAAAGAAAAGAATTACTATTTTAAGCTTGTTGGACTGAACCAAGAAACATCCAATATTATATATTCAGAGTCCAGTTTGTAGTTCTTGGTTATTGTGATACATTAGGAAGAGTTTTGTGCCCTGAGAAAAGCAAAGAAAGCCTGTATTTTGGTCAGCCTTTTCTGAGGAAAGCTAGCTCTATATTCACCAGCGGTTGCAGCAGAATCTCAGCTGAGAAAGCACCTTCTTAGCTTTGCTAAGTGAAACAAAACCACAATGTGAAAGTGGGGAAATGGTGAGTTGGTTGGCTGGCTGGTTTTGAAAGTGTTCAGAAGGGATCAGTGTGCAAAGAACTTCTCTGCCAGTATCCTGTTTTGTGCTTGGAAGCGTATCTGTCTGAAAATACTTTTTTTTTTTTTCTGATTTATCACGCACAGCAGTCCCATAGTCAGTGGACATTGAGAGAGAAGCAGAGACATCATCAGCTGTTCTTCATCTGAACAAAAATGAAAATCCCAGCAAGCATCACTCTCAGGAAGGGCAAAATTCATAGCTGATTATTCCCTTCTGTTCTTCCTTTGCAGAGGCAGGGAAGCAGAGGTATCAAAAAAAGGAACTTAGCAGTTTGATTCAAACAACTGATTCAAATATGAAAAGCTAGAAATAAGTTCTCACAGATGAAGATTGCTTTATATATTGTCTTTGAAAGTTACTCCATCATTGAGAGATAGTAACCAAAGATACTTGAACGAATTGGTCTGCACTTGAATATGGTTATCCCAGATGTATTTTCTATTATTAACAACTAAGCTGCATCAATATCATATGTCCCATAAGTTTCTAACACAAGATGCCTTGTACCTCTTCTTGTTTTCTATGCTTTTTGTTTTCTAATAAAATGTCTTGGAATAGTCACCCCTACAAATAAAATCAAAGACAAGGTAATCATCGATTCACTGAGGTCTATTCATCTGCACAACTCCTTGTTGTAGCAGGCAGTAAAACAGATTCTGAAGGGAAGAAATAAAAAGTTAATTACATGATAAAAATTCAACATGTGGCTGATATAATCCTTTATCTGTCATAAATGTGCTATAAACCTGACCTGGATGCCCAGGTTGCAATGTGATGAAGCAACAGCCCTGAAGTACAACTGTAGCAGATGGAAAACTGTTTTGTGTAGGGTTTTTTTCACTGATCCATCACGTAATACTGATTAATGCTAACTCCATAGTAGGCCATTTCCACCACCTATGTAATGCCTCAGCTGAGATGCACCAGTTCATAAGTCTTAAAAAAAGGGTTAAAAAAAAAAAAAAAATAAAAAAAGGAAAAAAAAAAAGGAAAAAAAGCAATGAGGCTTGGCATCATAATCAGTTTGGTATGTTTGTAATGTGAATTACAGTATTTGTTTAGTACTTCAAATTGTTTTCTCCTAGCAATTTGTACAGTACTGCATCAGGCTTGTGACATTTCGGTAAAAAAAAAAAAAAAAAAAAAGGTTCCTGTAAGTGAATGATTTTAGCTTTTAAAAGTAATTACAATCGAGTTGATTTAATAATTTGATACATCTGAAATGATCTATGATTTGTAGAGGGAACAGCTTTATACAGTCTTCATAGAATTCTATAATAATGATATCAGAATATACTTTGCAAACTGTAAAAAAAAAAAAAGAAGCAAAAGTACTTTCCCAGGCTTATATTCTTGACCATAAGAGGCACACAGGGTTTAATGGTTTCTTCTGTTATTGTTTTGCAATTTTTTTGTTTTTTTGCCTTAAGTAATTATAGAAGATATATATGGCTGGACACATATGTATAAACTTTTCAGCAGCATTTTTAATAATAAAATATCACAGTATTTTCTAATGCTTTGTGCAAAGAACTATGTGTTCATCCTTTTGTATAGAAAGTCTTTCAGAGGTGTGTTTTCTGCCCCATCTCCATTTCATTATCTATTGTAAATGATGCCTTGATACACAGTACAAAAATATTAAAGTAGCAGAGGTTGCACTTTTAAGTTAGCATTGAGTTTTCATGGCTTTTGCAGTTCTATAAGTCTGCCAGTAAAAGGAAAGAAACTCTGATGATGATGTAAGAAAATATATTTATTATCTGCATGCAATGCCACTCCCATTGAAGCAATGGTTTAATTATTTTGTTAGTATTTTCTGTAGCACTGAGAAAAAAAAGCTTAGGTGAGCAGCTTCCCATGTTAATGTATAGCTTAGCAGTTGAAAAATATACCTTCCAAATTAGGGATTAAACTAATTCAGATAAATATTATACATCCAGCCTCCACAAGTAAATATACTTTTATTTTCTATTTAAAATTTGGATGAAGAATGTTTTTTTTTGTTAGGAAAAAACTATGTAGGAGTAGCAATATAAGTTACTGATATATTTATTTAAGGGATTTACATATATTGCAGGTATGTTAATATAATTCGTCCTTAAAAGTTGAGAAGTAAATATAGTTTGTTCTTTTATGCTGTTAAATTCTAGTTATCAACAGTGTTTACTTTCACTGGAAAGGTACATAGACAGTAATTTGAACTGGGTGTTGTTTGCTTTCTGTAATTATTCTGCTGAATAGAGGTACTAACAATAACATTTGATTAATTTTGAGCGTATTATTGAAGAGTATTTGCAAAAAGCAAATTTTGAGTGATTCATAGCAGATTTCTGGTATGAAGAATCAAGCTTCAAGGTAGAAACATATTATGTGCCTACTGACCTAATCAAGCAGCTTGAATTTTGGATATTGAATTTGTATATAAAGCTCTTGCAAATAAACTGCAGATTTAGAATTGTTGGGCATTTATGTTTAATTACAGGTACACCTCAAAATTCCACAGCCTGCTCTGAGATAATTTATACATAAGGAAAGGGTTTAAAGTTATGTCATTTATGTGAACTATTCACCTTAAATTGCTGGGTGATCTTGATAAATTACTTTCTTTTCAGTTAATCAGTTTCACACTAAAAAAAAAAGCTTCACAAGTTTGTTCATGTTAACTAACTACTGTGGTTCTTTTATTTCTTTACAGTCTGAAGTATAAATCTGCAGATTAGTATGTTCCTATTTGACTTTGCTAACATTATGACAATTTAATGGTATTTAATATCACATAAAAATCATATGGAAATATTAGCATAAAATTATGTGCTTGTCTCAGATTTATAGTTTTACATTTGTATTATTTGATCATTTTCTAGTATTTGATCAGTTTCTAGTATTTTTCATCTGCAGCTGTTTGACATCACAAACCTCATCAGCCTGAATCTCTCCAGAGGCCGTTAGCTGCTGGTAAAACCTGGGATTTGCATCCCACTAGAAATTATGATATTACATATTTAATATCATAATATGTTAAAATGCTTCTCAGCACCTCAAATCCTGAAAACAAGACACTAAGTTTTTATTAATGCAAATGAGAAATAAGGTAGGAGTTTGGAAATGTCTAAACATCATGCTTGAGCTGTAGCATAATAAATAATGTTTCACTTTGGGATGGTGTTTTGATTCAAACTATTTTGTTTGTTGTCCCACTGTGGCCACCAATGTCCTTACTGTGTCTACTTTCTCAGTATTTTATAGTCCGCCTGGACTATTTTATCCATGTTTTACTGTTGTAAAGAACCCCAGATGACTCAGGGATGACGTAGAGGTGGTCCAGCCACTAAGTCCAGACCAGAGAAAGATTTTTGTCATAAACCAAGTGAACTGCAGACACAGTGTTAATTAAGGAGAATATGCATTAATATTCCAGCAATTCAAATGCATAAAAAGCATGTAATCAATTGGGCTCATTCCACTTTTTTTAATGGAAAGTTGACATTTTGCAATACCTACATTTTCCACCCTTTCCCAAAAAGAATAGCAAAACATTTTCAGCCACTTATAGTCACTTCTGGAATATCCACTTAATGTAAAGGGAAAATGAAATAGATGACATCTTTTTGTTTTCCCTTCTCCATGAAGACCCTCAAGTGCTGAAAGCATAAAAAAGTTCTTCTTCTACCGCCTTTTTTCAGGGATTATAGGTTATGCAGATACTTCAGAGTAGTCCCATTCACAATAGTCCAGGTATAAATACAAGGGAAAAGCCAGACACAGAACTGGTATATGTTGTCATAGGCTGCAGAGCGGAGTTATGTTTATCATCTCCAACAGCCAAAGATATGGCACAAAAATACAGTGAACTTTATGTTACATTTAAGAAATATTGCATTTCTAGGGAGCATTTTCTGTTTTTTCTATTTTTAACATCTGATGTCATGCTTTTTTACTATACTTAATTCACAGTCGTCACTCATTTCATGTCATCTCATCTCTTTTATTATTATTTCATCATGTACTTCCCCAAAAGATGCAGATACGTGGGGGGGGGGTTCTGTCATGCAGTTAAGTTTGGCCCCAGGTTTGTTACATTCTATGTTTCATTTGGGATTTTTCTTGTTGGTTTTATTGTTATAAAACTTCAGCTGAATGTGTACATAAGAGTTTTCATCATCCTTGAAATGCATCAATCTCTATGGCTATCTGCACTTAGTGCCAGCCCAACAGCTTTGGTTTGACATAGTGTATGTTTTAGTGGGAAATGTCGGCTTGGAGACGGGCTCTTCTGTTACTCTGCAGTTTATATTATCGTTATTACTCACTGTTAGCATTTATTTCCTATATTGATCTTTAATCAAGGATAAATTAAATTGCTCTGTTGTTCTATTCCACAGCAAGATTTCTCAAACCCTGGAAGATCAGTGTTCTTAATTCTTGGTTAGATACACCTAATTGCGCTGTACCATCAAAACATGGAAAGCTTTCTTACCCATTCATATTTCCCAATTCTCCCATCAGTGCTGGCACAGTTAGCCTTGTATGACAGGAATTCATGGTATGCTGCCTTCCACTTCCTGGGCACGTGTTTCATGTATCTGGGGAAATAATAAAATTACCATTTTCATGCATCAAAATCTCATTATATCATGTCAAAGATAAGGAAGACCTAAGGTAAAATACATAGAAATTGCCAACACTGAAGATCACACTCAATTATCCTGCACTGATGGTTATTTTGTACAGGCAACAATTTGCAGGTCAATAGAGAGCATCTACATGAGTACTTAGGATGCTTCAGTCACTGAATATCTCCCTTCAGAAACTAAAGTGGAATTTGTGGATTTCAGGAAATGGATATGATAATGCAGAGGTATGTTTCAGAGGTTTTGCTTTCAAGAATGCCTGAAAGCAGCAGCAACAGCAAAGAAACTGCAAGAAGAATGTGTTAAATAGGAATCAAATGCAAATTGTTTCTAAATTAATTTGATGTGAATAAATATGATACTATGTGATATGACCTTACAATAATGTAATAGATATCTTCTGTGTGAAGGACCAACATAAAAGAAGGACAGATATCTCAAAGGATGCATTTTACAGGGACTAGTCAAATGAAATCACTGCAGATAATGAGATTATAATGAGACTTTGAACAGAGATGTTGTGTCATAATGCTTTGCCATATGGATTTAGGGATGTTGAATATAATCTACAGTGCTCATCTGGGTACTGAGAAGTACAAAATTAGATCCCAAGATGCCCTACTTTAGCCAGGCAACAGTGCTGCCATGGTAGATAATGCAGTAAAGTGAAATGTGCGCTTGTTTCAGAAAATGACGAAAGAAACATTCAACTCAATTTATTCCAAGAAAGGCAAAGTGCCAGACTCAGTAAATAGGGAATAATGGCAGTACAAGCCAGGTACAGGTCCTACCTGGAGAACCCATCTTGCATATGGGGGTTTTTACCAGCAGGATTGTGCTCCAAATCTTTTTTGTCCGTCCTTGAGTGGTGGCAAGGCATGGAGAGGGAAGGTACCCGGAATATGCTGTATTCCAGTAACCACTGGCCCTTGAGCCCTCAAAAATCACTGACAAAGGGTGTACTTTTAGGTCACTTCAAGATGGAGCTGGGACCAAGAAACAATAGGGGCTGTTTGTTTATTACTAGCATTTTTTTCTCAGTGAAGGACAGTCAAGAAGTAAGAGAAGATCACTGTGCTGCCAGAATTTTCCAGTACTGTGAGATCCCAGAGTCAGACAAGCTTCTTACTCAGTTTTCAATTGGGCTGCTAGGTACATGAGAGGAGGCACTCAAGGAGCAGTGGTCTGTGAGGGAGTTGATAAAGATGGGACACTAGTCACTTGCTGGGTTGATTTTGGGGGCTTGAATGCCTCTCTCTCCCCCATTTTGATGGGCTTATTAAAATATTTCTATGCTGCTCCCCAGACTGCAGATTCAGCACCTTTAATTTAGCAGAAAGACAGTAAAAATGTGATTAAAAATTAATCAAATAGAATTTTCATTACCAAAAACTAAAGCTCCAGTGCTTGCAGAAGTGATACTCAGTGTGGCTTGAATCTTGTGATCTGACTGCAAATGTGTCCAAATCAGACACTTACAGTAAGAGTTTTGATGGAGGCACTAGTATAAATCATCAGGTATAAGGGCACATAGTTAGGATGTGATGTTTCATTTGCAACAGCTCTATAAATTGCTGCTTCAATAAAGTTACCTTTTCCTGCTGAGTCTGTGGGATGTGATACAATATATGCGAAGGATACATGTACCAACTGCCAGCAGCTCTCAGACCTACAGCGCACAGCTAAAGAAAAATGACATAATTTGCTGGAACTTTGGAGAGCTCAGACCCTGTATTAGGAATGTGGTCTTTTCCACCTCCTGCTACCATCCAGATATTACGTGTAATGAATTTTCCTGTGGAGACCTGTTTCTTCCTCCAGAAGGCTGCCATGTAACTTGGGACATGGATTGAAAAATTCCACAGGGTGGTGATACCTCAGTGAGTGCATTGACCTCTGCAGAGCAGGTTTACAGACTTCCTTGGCACTCAGCAGTTTACTGACAGATGACTACTAGGAAATGGCAAGATGTATTCAGGAGGTACCATGTAAGAAAGAATACCAATCACGAAATGGAAATTAATTTTTGTTCATAAGATCACTGCTGATCACTGTTCATAAGCACTTCAGCAATTTCAGAAGATCCTTACGAATCTGACGTATCACAATAATCTGGAGTCTGCAGGTAATCCTGGAGGAACAGATAAACACTAAAAAGCACAGATGTGTGCATTTGTACCAAACTGACCCTCATTCTACATTTTGATCTCAAGATCTGATCTTGGCTTTATTTTTCACCTGAAAAAATTTGGGTTTTGGAGAGTGGGGGAGTAAACACATTCTGAATTTATAGGATTTTACTGTCATCTCTGCTTTCCTTAGAAACAGAGCAATTAAAAATAGGCAAATTAACATATTTTAGTCCTCTTTAATTTTTGCCTGAAGGAGACAGTAAAGTTGTTTGAGAAAAAACATGTTTGAGCATACAGGGGTTTGCAACTGACAAATTCTTACTGATCTTTATCACTCTGGGTTAATTATTTCTCATTTGCTAAATGATACCTGTATGAGTATGTAAGATGGAACTGTCCTTTTAATTTCACAGGAATAGTTGCTTTAGGTCTAAAGCAGATGACTGATTATTACTTCCTGTATTGTTTTCTAGCTGTTAAGAAAACAGTAGAATAGTATTTTTTTCTTTCCTAATGGGGTGGAGTGTCATCCAACTTGACATTTAAGACTGTGTTTTTTTCCTCAGGTAGAATTTGCAGACTTGCAAAAAAATGCAAACTGATTCAAAGAGGTAAACAAGAACATTTATCTTCTCTTTGTTTTCTTTTTTTCTAAAGTAGAAAATTTAAATTTATGAAAAAACATAAAATTGTATTGCTTTTTAGTTCTGGGGTTATTGTATGCCTCCATATCTTTAGCAATTGGTTTCAGAGCATTGCAGGCTTTGAAACGTGGAAATATGAAAACAATATAATTTTATAGGATATTAATTTGGACAAAGAAAGTTTTTTGTAGATGTATCATTTCAATTATTTTAATAGGCAATGATATGATTTATGGGCAAATACAGAACCTTTGTCGGAACTCTTGCTAGCTAAAATTTTTTGGATCTAGAAATCTACATTTCTTGATATCTGGGATGTATTTCCACACCTATCTGAGCAGGTAGAATTATTTTACATATATATATATATATATATGTAATTTAGTTATAGTTGTTACAGTTATTATCTGCTTCCTCCCTGACATTTTTCAGTTTCAGGATATAAAAGTGATTTTCAGTTAGTTACAAGTCATAGAATATAAAAAAATAGCAATGCATTTATGCATTTCAAAGGTATTTTAGAACTCGTCTTTTTAAACACATTTTTCTTCCAGAGATATACACAAACTTTTGTTCAGAAAATGCGCACACACAAATGTAACCAAGGGAAAGGTGAGAAGCTAACTTATCTTGTCTACTTTTTCTTACTTGGTAAAAATAATGCCTCAACTGCAATAGTTCTGTTACAGAATCTAGTCCTCTCTTGTCCTCGCTTGTTCCTCAAAGAAAAAAGGATAAATCCCTTTCATCTGGGAAGAATCAGGTTACAGAAATGTGGGTAAATAGAGTGATGCACAATGGACAAAGCCAGGGAAGATGGCAGAAGATACAGAGGAAATGAAGTTGCTAAGGACACATGAAGAGGAGTTGGGAAATGATCTGAGCCTAGGTCAAGCAAACTCAGAATTCAGAAGAACCAGAAACCAGAAATCAGGAAGAGAAAAGAACAAGAAAGCACATAATACTGAAAATAAAAGTTCAGAAAATAATGCATAGGACAAAGAAGTAATGCTGGACTCCCAAGGTGTGTTTTGGGGGGATTGGCAACATCCTGTTAAAGGAAATTTCCCAATCCCCATGTATCAAACTTTCCTCGCAAAGTAAACTTCGGTGTGTGTTACTAGTGATCTTGGACTGGCTGAGATGGATTCCTTTTGCAGATATATACTGAAAGATACAATCTAGGAGAGCACCCCATGCCTCCAAGCAAACCACTGCGGTTTGTGAATGCAGACCATTCTCTGACACTTCCCCACAGCCCTGGCATCAGTCCTTGTCCCTGTTATATTTAACAGGCTAGCAATTTAACAATATGACCTGAGGGTATAAAATGATAAAATGTTCCCACAGCATCAAGACTAATTCATCATGCTAAATTCGGTTCATGGCACAGTGCCTTTAATTTCAGCTCCAAAATGCATCCTAAACTGCCAAGTCCTAGAACCATTTGCAAAACTCATTTTAATATTCTGCTCAACACTATGAAAAAGGGAAAGGGTGGGTCCCACCACTGACTGTGCACAGATTATACTGACAAAAGGATATTTATTTTTTCTTTAAATAAAGCAAGCACATGTTTAATACCAAATCTAATTCTGTTCCTGGTGGATTAAGGATCCAGCAGTGCACTGAAGTTTACTTGTTGTCCACTTCAGAACCTGAAATCTTTTGTTAAATATTTTAGTGGGAAAATATGCACCCTTTATATTATGCTATGTGTTCCTAGCACTGACTAAAATGCTGGCCACCTGTGGATGTTGGGTGTGGACATACGCAAGAATTTTTTTTTAAGAAAAGAACAGTTTCACAGTTCTAAAGATTTTTATTTTCTTAATGCCTCATTTTATTTTAATCCTTTTTCATTATCAAATCTAGGCACTCCCAAGCATATTTTTCATAAGAGCTATTTTTCTCAGTTTGGTAATTATTTTCATGAGAAGATGTAGGGGGAATGAACTATGAATTTCAGTGTTAGATTGCATGATTCTGCCCTGCTTACATCCTCTGAGTAAACATTACATCCACAAACAATAGATTTGTCCCTCCACACTGCAAAAGTACATATCAGTACCTCTTCTGGTTTCTTTTCTGTACCAGTCATAGTGAGGATCTTCCTGTCAAAGCTAGGATTTTTATTGTCTTAGTCTTGGATACAGCAGACAAGCCCCTCTGTTAACTAAGAAAAGGACAGAGAACAACACATGCTTTCTACACTTCCATGAAAATTCTGGTATCAGGTCAAATGAGAGAACTTCTAGGATTTTTCATGAATTACTAAAAAGCCTAAACTTCGAGATTTTTCTCAATTTAAAGGTATGTAGGAAAAAAAAAAAAGCCAAAAACAGCCAACCAAACAAAACCAAACAAAAACCCCAACCCAAATATTTACATATTTATGAAGGACACAAAAATGTGGAAGGATTTTTACTCTCAGAGAAAACAAAACTTGCACATAATACTGAATCTGACCCACATTGTATATTGTAGCTACTAGTCTAAAGACAGGTTTTTACAGTCTTGAGAAGTACAAATTAACAGAACTATTTTAAAAATAATTTTTTCCTTGTTAAGTAAGCCAGAGATTAATTTTGATTAGTTTTTTTAAAGGTGGCACTTTAAATCTCCTCTAAGTTCTCTTTTTCACTTTTTTTATCTACTTCATAATCATTAGCTTAAACTTTCAAAGCTAATTTCTAAAGACCTTTTCTATAAGTGTGAAATTTTTAGAAGAAAGAATTCATATAAAATCACCCATCAGTTCAAAGAATCAAAGTAAAGCAGCTGTTTACTTAGAATTACTATGTTGTATACTCTTGGTGAAGTTACATTAATTAAAAAAAATCCATTTATATTTAATAGAAAAAGGCATTTTAGCCTAAAATAATATAGCTGCATTGAGTTTCTGATGCATTTGTGAATGCAGGAGACTGAGCATCAAATTATCTTGATTAAGCAAAATGTCTTGTTTCATTTTAGCAAATTGATTTCTTCATGCAAAACTTTAGGATTAGAGAGACTAAAAGTGGAATTTATGTAAAGTAATTTCAAATCAAGCAACACAATTAAACAGGAATATCCTCAAACTTGAGTGAAATACTTAATTTTCTTTACTGAACAGCTGCATTATGACAACTTGATCATTATTTAGTTCTGAATATCTGAATCTCTCATGCAGGAATAAAATTGTTTATTGCAATGTTTTAATCAGGCTAATTCTCTCAAAACTAATTTTGAGGTATATTAAATAGATATTTTTTTTATGACAATTAAAAAAAATAAGAACTGAGCAAGATGGTCAGTAAAAGTAAGAAATAATCGATGGTTTTAATTTAGGATATATGGGAAAAGTGTTAAGTATTGTAATGCCTCACACAAAAGCTGAAGACATTAAAATTGTATATTGGCAAAGAAGTTTTGAATCTCAAACAACAAAGTTTCTGTTGTGGAGGTTGTATTTTGTGAAGTTCTTGAAGTATTTTTGGAATATCTGTAGCCCCTGCAAACACATTAGCCATAGAATGAGAAACAAAAATATTTACATCGCACGTATATGTATAAATCCCTCCCCTCTAATAAGAAGGTAATATTTAGTTAATTAGAAGAAAAGCAAACATATTTAATTATTACAAGACATTCCAAGAAAATCAGAACTTCTGTATCTGGGTATCAACATAGTTATTAGGTCTGCTAACACTATCACAATAAAATAATTTGAAATTATTAAATCTCCTTTTAATCTTTATGAAAGGGAAGCAAATAACGACATTGTATTAAAGGAGGTAGTGAAAACAGTCCTTCTAAACTGAAAGTGGAGTTTGCAAACATTAAAAATCATTCTCAACAGATGTTCAGAAATATGTGTTCCTAAAGAAAATGCTTTTATTGCTGTTGAAGCATTTGGAAAACACAGATATTCTTTAATTCTCTCTCTTCATTAATAGCCTTTTCCATGGCATTTAGTATCAACAAACCTGATGACCTGCACACTCAAATAGATGGTACTTGAACACTTCAGAGCACAGTGATACGGAGATTTAGGAAATATAGGTCTTAATATGACAGTGGTTTAGGAAATTGCCTCTTACTGCTTCCTTTTTTGTAAATGAGCAAGATTACTGCATGCAGCAAGCAGAGTTCTTTCGTCCTGCTTAGCTGCTCAGGCAGAGGAAAAATAGAAAGCATTCAGCATCTCAGGACTGCTGCATTCTGGTTCAACTGCAAACATCCTTCAAGCTATCCACACCTGTAAATGAAGAAATTGTTTTCTGATTTCTGCTGACATCTCACCTAAGAGTAATGAGCAATGGAATAAAGAATGGAGTGTGACATTGCAGTTCAGTCACCTTGCAGTCATTCAGCTTTCAGGAAGAAAAGAAAGAATGGGAAGATGTAAAAGAGTGAATCCCAGGAGAAAAAAGCACTTATAGAAGAGGTAGGAACTGAATAGGTATGGCACTATACTTGGAGAAATAGATGCTAGAGCAGGAAAGACAAAGGACTATGGAGTTTGTAGAGTAAGAGCTAAAACTGATGGAGAAATTGAGAGGGCAAGACTGAATTGGGGTTTAGGTAAAGAATTTTAGGTAAAGAATTAATAAAAATTGAATGGAAAGTGTAGATGTTGAATACTTTTTTCATACTACTGTAAGCACAAAAAATTTCTGTGCTTACAGAATGTTAAATATATATATATATATGTTTATGCCAGCTCTGATTGGAACAGTGAGCTGGAGTAAAATCAGCACTTCCACACCATCTAGGAACCTGCTCACCAGAGACTGAAGCCACAGCTTTCACGGGATGATCATCCTTGACCTTTGTTCTCCTCTTCAATTCATACACCCATTCCTCCAGAGCTGAGGTAGGTTTTCCATCCCACTTTCTCATGTCTTCTCTGTGATCCTGCAGGTAAAACCATAGGGTGGCTTGTGGCGTGTCCTGTATCTTCTCTCTCGAGCAGCAGGACGCCTTTTGTTAATATCTGAGACGTGTGTTGGCACATGTGGGGAGCTGGATAGATCAAATAGATCATCTCTCAATTGTCTGAACTCCCAGGACAGTTTTTCCACAGCTGAAATGATGGAAGGAATCATTAAAGCCTGCAGACTTTAAGACATAAGTATACGTGGACTGGGACAAGGACTGTACCATCTGGATGTTTTGATAGCATGGCAGCTGCAGTGGTTTTACCCAGCACCAAGCAAAAAGAGTGATCCAGCAATGCACAGACTCCACTTAGCAGATCAGTCTGAGACCAGACTCCAGCAGAACAGGCTAGACAGTCCAGTAGCCTTTCTCCACAGTTTTCAGTAGATTCACTCAGTGAATCAGTTCTCTAGTGGCCCTTTCCACCAGAAGTAGTTGAAATGAAGAACTTAGGTGAGAGGAACTGAAAATGTAGGTTACATTCATGGACTGCCTGCATCAAGTAACTGTATTTAATTTCGAGTAGCTCTGAAGCAGCATTCGGTGAGCTTAGTATTTGCTGAGATTTCACAGTGAAAAAGAAACTGCTCTTGGGACAGGGGGTAAAGATGCAAAAGATCTATGACATTAAAAACTCAGAATAGGTGAAAGCAGGGTTTATATTTACAGAGGTTTGATACTAGCCATGCATAACAAAGCAGAAGAATCAAATACAGTCTATGAGAAAGATCATAAGGGAGATAACTGCTAGGAAATATTATATAAAACAAGACAAGGACAGAAGACTAGAAGTAAAATAGCAAGAGATAAATTATGGGGCTGAAGTTCTTGCATTCTTTCTCTTACATTTAGGTAGAAATGTAGAAATGCTATACAGATATGTAATTTCAGTGTTATGAATCTGGATAATGTGTACATAATAGTTATAACAGTAAAAGGCGGCAGAGGCTGGTGAAATTGTGGGAAGGTGCAAATGCAATAATATTGTGCAAATTGCGTGCATTCCCACATTGGAGTGCTGATTGATGGCCACTGAACATGAGCTAGCAGTGTGCCCTGGCAACCAACGGCATCCTGGCCTTCATCAGAAATAGTGTAGCCAGCAGAACCAGGGAAGTAATCATTCCCTGTACTCAGCACTGGTGAGGCCACAGCTTGAATACTGTGTTCAGTTTTGGGCCCCTCACGTTAAGAGAGACATTGAGGTGCTGGAGCAGGTCCAGAGAAGTGCAATAAAGCTGGTGAAGGTTCTGAAGCACAAGTCTGATGAGGAAGGGCTGAGGGAACTGGGGAAGTTTAGTCTGGAGAAGAGAAGGCTCAGGGGGCACCCTCTCACTTTCTACAACTACCAGAATTGTAGTTGTGGTGATGTAAGGGTTGGTCTCTTCTCCCAAGTAATGAGCAATAGGACAAGAGGTAACAGCCTCAACTGGTGCCAGGGGAGGTTTAGACTGGATATTAGGAAAAATTTCTTCACCAAAAAGATGATCAGGTATTGGAACAGGCTGCCCAGGGAAGTGGTAGAATTACCATCCCTGGAAGCATTCAAAAGACATATAGATGAGGCCCTTAGTAACATGGTAGTGGTGGACTTGGCAATTCTGGGGTAAAAGTTAGACTTGATGATCTTAAAGGTCTCTTCCAACCTAGTTGATTCTATGATTCTAAATGGTATAGTTGTGTCGGTTCTGGCATTTTTTAGAGCATAAACTGTTCTGATTATTTTTTCTTATCTTTTCTGATAACATATGGGCAGCTGTAGTGGCATATCAATAAGGCTGGTGAGTCAAAAATTGTAGTCTGTTTTCCATAAAAAAGGTGACTGCAACCTGAAGATGAAAAAGTATTTTTCATACATTCTAGAAAATGAGGTACTGTGTTCTGCTCAGAGTTTTTCTTCTAAACATATAGAAGAATACCTTAATTCACCTTCACTATCACAATCCATTCTTTTCTCAAACTGTAGATTATAATGTTTTCTACACTATCCATTACTGAAAGCCAGCTATTCCAGCAAACACTTGGTGAATAAACAGCATTCCCTTTTAATTTTTTTTTTTTTTTCCTTTCTAGTATTCAATTGTGGAATTTCACCTAAAAGGTGAAAGAGAAATGGCCAGTTCCTTCTTCCTGTACCATATTTCAATTCGTTACTCTACTAAGAACAAAAAAAAGCCCCAAGATGCAAGATTCTTGCAACATGGTTTACCCACTAGGCTCTGCTATGTAGCTAGTACTTCACTATCCTGTCCTTCTTCCTCCTCTATGCACACACAGGTGCATGCATTTTAGCCTGAGCCTTGGAGGAACCAGACAGAGTGCAAGTGTAGACTTAGATACACATCCAGTGGCAGTATGGGCATAATGTATGTGACTTGGCTTGTCTTGGCTTGCTTGTTGTCTTTCCACCACTACACCAAGGGACCTATTAGATGGGTCCTCAGGTGTTCTTGGCACGGTGAGAAGCAAAAGCATCCTTTTCTTGACAGATCCTTGGGGATGAAATAATTGACTCATGCTGCAACAACAGCTCCTACAGTTATCTGGACAAGATTTCTTAAGCAGTAGAAGCTCTAACAGAGGGTGGAATAGTGAAACGTTATATCAGAGAGAAAAGATTGAATGAAGAGTAAGAACGTCAATTATGAAGAGTCACATTATGCTGTGGAGACTTACCAATAACCCTGTGGTGATCTCTCAATGGTTCTCTTGGCAACAGCATACCACTGAGAAAATTCCCCCCTAGCTCCCTAAGAGGATGAAAGCTGTAATTCCTTAAATTGGCCTACTTTGAAAATATTTTATTTCTCTCCCACCCCCCTTTTTATACTACATTTAAATTTGTATTTCAGAATTTGAGTTAATTAACATGAAAAGACTGCAAACATTCACATCAAAATTGACTCCTGAAGACAATTAAATGTTGTGGAAAATGTTTCAGCTATCATAACAGATTCATCTCATACAGGGTCAAATGATCAAATAACATTAGGACATTAATCCTCCAAGAGCTAGGTGCCCATTAGTGACTTTGTTCTCCTACAAAGCTTTAATTCTGCTAATTCTCTAATCACAGATGTGCTTATTGATCTAAATGTCTTCTCTCTAAAGCCCAATAGCAACATTTCCGCTGAATTCAACACTGCTGAACAAAGAACAATACTCATGCTCTCTTTAAAATGAGACAAATGCGTAACAGTTGCTTTGTCATTTGCAGACAGGTCTTTTCTGTGTGTTTTGCCTCTCTGTTAGAAGCTGAGAAAAAAAAAATTGCTGGTGCCACATTCTATGAACACATTTGAAATTTAGCTTATCCATAGCAAGGTGTTTACAGTTAAGACAGTATTTATCATGTGTTTGCAGGATTTAGTTACAGCTTCTAAAAACATTTGTTAGTAAAGTTTTTTATAAATAAATATCACTAGAAGTGGTACTTACAAACTAAGTCTCTAGTCTTAAGTCATATAATGCTCATAATTTGTCACTGAAGATAAGGAGCAATGTCAATTTTTACAAAAAACACCCAGTTTTATGAGCACTGTGCTAGATGAAGTACTATAGAAATATACATTCTTAAATTAAAATGAAGCCTAAGAAAAAAATTATTTCTCAAAGAGATGTTCAGATTATTTTACTGAAATCAAAGAATAATTTATTCCAGAGTCAAAAAAGCTGGTTGGTTTTTGGTTTTGTTTTGGTGGCTTTTTTAAGTCATCAAAGTTCTGTGTAATAATAATATTAGAAAGACTTCCTATTTATACAGGAAAGCTTTTCCTAATTATACAGTAAATCTGTTAGTTGGGTACATATTCATAGTCATCACTTCGAATTCGTAGTAAAATGGAGTAACTGACACATGAGGGAAATTACAAATATGGCAAGATTAGACAAAATACAAATAAAATTTCGCTTTAAATGTTAAGATCTGCCTGCTTCTCACAATGTGCAAATTTCACCATTTAGGTTCAATTCATATATAAATATTATGTAATTGTCTGAAAGAATTTCTTGCTTTTTTTTTCTTTCATGAGAGAAGAGGGAGTGATAAAATGATTGAATTTTTATTACACTAGAAATTTTTTTTAACTGAATTGTATTAATACTGAAATTTTCATTATATTT
>JAOEHX010066119.1:0-11856 GCA_025448015.1 Bolborhynchus lineola | reverse complement strand
AGTTATGATTGTATTTAATATAGAAGGAGAACAAAAGGAGCAAAGTACAGCTAGTTTGTGCAAGCAAGAGTACAGTAACTTTTCTGATGGCGATATTGAAATAGAATATATCACTCCACTGAATTGCATAGAGCTCTATTTATGGCAGCTGAAGATTTATCACAGAAAGTCATCCTTGTATGTTTTTATTACAGATACTTTTTTTGTAATTGTTATCTGCTTACTGTTAATGAAGATAATAGAATTGCTTGTACTCTACTCTGTGCTTTGAAAGAGTACAGTACTGAACAAATGATTGAAAATGCTAGTTCCCATAGTACTGCAATTCTCAGATCAGATTTTGCCTGTGTCACCAGTGCTACCCTATTTACCTTAATTTAAACATAATTTGTGAAAAGAGCCTGACCATACATGTAAGGGCTGTGTTTGGATGTATTTTTCTCTTCAATTTAGCAGCACTGATATTTTGTATCTTTTCCTCTTATTTACTTTTTCACAGTTACATGGCTCTTCCACATCACTGTAATTGATACCACACATGATATAGTATTGTTCTGTGGAGTTTTGGTTGGTTGGTTGTTGTTCGGGTTTGTTGGTTTTGGTTTCCTTTTTCTTTTGTTTCTCTCTAAGGAGGCTATCTCTAGCACGTTGTTTTAGTGCTATTTTAGCAAGATTTTTAGTGCATTTTCACTTTTTAAAGTCAGCTTTTGTCAGGAGCAAAATACGTAATCTCTTCCCTGAGCCCCTCAATTGATTTGGTGTTTGTCTTCAAATTAACTTGCCAGCAAAATGTAAAATCACAACAGGAAACAAATAAATGATCATGACTCTTAGGCTAAAAGAAAAAGTGAGAAACACTGCAAAATACTTCTCCATTCTCCAAGCAGCCTGGTTTGAGAGTGTGAGAAGACAAAATATTTCTATCTGAAGGGAAGTAATTGCTCTGCTTGTTCTCCAGTCCTTCACATGTAAGTTTCAGGTCTCAAATTTACTCCTAATGACAACCCTCAAAGCAGAAAACTGTTGCTAAATAAAATACTCGTACCTCATATTTTACGGAAGAGTATACTCTAAGCTACAGACTGTTGCCGTGGACTTTACAGATCCCAGGATCATAGAGTGGTCGAGGTTAACTCAACCTGGTCAACCTGACACCATCAGGTTTATTTATAAAAGCCAAAGCTTCACAAGAATGTTTCTCCTTTTTCATCTCTACTGAGAAGTTTTTCTTTAGAGACAGAGCAGAATAAATTCCCATATGGGACCGACAAGGTGTTTTGAAAATATCAGCTCTCCTGGATTTCTTGCTGCTTTTGAAAGGACAAAGAAGACTGCCTGACTTGCTTTTGGGGTCTTTGCTTTGTAGCAGAATGCAGAGAAAGTGTATGAATGAAAGCATAGGTAGAAAAGATTATTTCTACTGACATCTGTCTTGGTTTTCTTCATCCAGACTTTTGCTTCATTTTACTCAGAAGATACAAAACTACTTTACTTCCTAATGTTAAATATTTGCATTTCTGTGCTTTGACACAAACACTAGTCTATAGCTGAGCAAAGACAAAAAAAAAGAAACACCATGGCCAAATCATTTTTCCCAGTCATGTACTAAAGAATATTTCAGGATTTAGTCCATTCCTCTCCAGAGCTTATTTTGTAGTCTCTGAAGAAAACTGATGATCTTTCTTTCTCTTAAAGAGCTTTTAAAGAACCCGAACAAATAAAGTCTGTACTATGTTACACTGTTTCTAATTTTTACTAAGCCCAGGTTCATCAGCAGATAAAATTTGGGAAAGCTATGCCTTAATTCATAGTCCTCAATTTTTGTCCTGTGCTTTTTCCTTTAGAATTGGCAGCAGCTCCTTTTTGTGTTACTACTAGAGCCTGGTTTGAAACAGAGCTCTATTAGCTTTGATTCCTAGCAGGATATCAAAACTTGTAACTGAAGACAAGACAAGCAAAGCCATGCAATCTAACCTGAATATCATGATATTAAACTGTATAATTTTGTAATCCCCCCAAAAAAATCATTGTTAGTTGCTCTTATAAAAGGACTGAAATAAAGTAATAATTGGAAAGAAGCAAATAAAAGGATTACACTATCTGTTGTATTCCTTTAATATATTTTTCCTTCAAATAATTCAACTTAGCATTACCATCACCTACATACTTCTGGCCTCACATGTGCTGTCACATTAATGAAGTTTGCTAAATTGATGCAACAACCTGACAATATCAGCTTGACAGAGCACTTGTGATGGTAATAATAAGAAGAGCAGCAACATCTTCATGCCTTAACCTGACTAATGCTATTAATCCTGTGACTCATAATTCCTCATATTTAAACGGGACAAAAAAAATCTTCACAACTGTAATAGCATCTTTTAGCCATAGATAAAAACCAGTTAGTTTACACAACAGGAAACTTATTTTCTTTTTCTCCTCCATCACTGTGTCCCTCAGCATCTTAACTTTCTCTAAACAAGATCTTAAGTCAACCTTTTTATATCAGACTTCCGTGCCTACAGGTGATATTAGTTTGCATCGATGAAAATAATGCCAGAATAGTCTCAACCAGATCTCTGAAGCAACCTATCACTGGTCAGTATTGCTGAAATGCTAATATATGTAAAAACCAAGTATCATTTTTCGAACTATATTGATGTTACAACTCAATTGATGTTGTAACTGAAACATTTGATGAGTTTTCCCAGAAATCTTTATTTTTCCCAGAAGTCTTTATTTTTTTGTATTGATACTATTCTCTAGAATAAGGTCAGAAGCTAAAACAAATAGCTTTTATGATTTTAAAATGAAAACTGTACCTTTGTTTTACAGTAATACAACATATTCCATATAATCTGAATTAAATTTTCAATTTAAGACTAGTCACAAACCTTACTCTGTAGAACTAGCTATGGCCCCAGACTTCTCATATACTTTCACAGAATATCCTCTAACTATACAGCCATGCAAGTTACTATTAAGAAATTGTGCGTAAACAAGAATAGAATGATTTTCCTCTCTTGCTGGTTATTGTACTCTTCAAATCAGAATTAAAGTAGTGAGCAATCAAATTGTTTAGTTTTTGCAGAAGTAAAAATTTTCTGGTTGTTTCTCCTTCAGATTTTATTTGTTTTAAAGATTTGATAGGCAAAAGCAACAAAAAGATAAGGAAAATTCTGAGTGATATTGCTAAGCTTGTTGTTTTTGTTTCTTCCATTTGCATGAGGATGAACCATTCTAAAAGGAGAGGAACTTTCACTGAGCATAAGGAGACAATGTTCTCCCATTATTCTTATAGCCAAATAATTTACAATGAGCATCCCATATGCAAAACATCAAAGCATTGAAGAGAAAATAGATCCCAAAATATTCTTATTTGATCCTTTAAGGAATCCATCCTGCATTATTTCTCTTAAACTATTTACTAGCACACTGTCAAATTCAACATCGTATGGCTTGATCAATGAGACTTAGTCACTTCCTTTGGGAATTCAAAGATCAACAGTAGAGCTTATCAGTAGGATGTCTTTCTTTGTAATTTCCCTTACACATCATTTCATTTCATCATTTTCCTTGTCACTGCAGTTTCATAATTTGTCCTTATTCAGTGATGAATACTTCTCTGTAGATGTCTGTGTTAAAGTATTTACTATGTTTCTGAAAAACAATCCAGACATGTTGGATTTCTGCTGCTGAATTGTGCCACTTTACATTGCAAGCTACTAGTATTATATAAGATAAACTTCACTACTGTTACTTGAGATAAACAAATTAGAAGAAACCTTACTGAAACAAATAAAGTAGATAGATATCTTCTACTGAGTAAAGAAAAAAACACTGAACCTATTGTTTTCTGTGGAAAATTATCTTTGGGATTGAGTCTGTAATAATTAAAGTTTTTAACAGTGTTCTGAATGAAATGGCTGAATACCTTCCCTCATCTTCTCCCAGACTGATATTTTTTCCCAAATGTTTGGATGGAAAGATAAGAAACAGAAAAGCATCAGTTTCAAAGTACTGGATTTTTTGTTTATTTGTTTGCTTCCTATTTTGAAATCAACATGTAGCAATTGCTAACGTAATGTTTTTCTGATTAAAAAAGGAAAAGATCTTCCAAATAGAAGACAGTATCTTGTAACTCACAGTATTTCTGCAGCAGAAAGAACATTCACTAAGGCCTTACTGCTATTCCTGGGTAAATCGGAAGCATTTTAGTACATTTTGTATTCATCAGAAGAGCCAAAAAAAGTTAACTGTTCATACTGCACTGATTTTTGTGCTACATAGCATCCTTATATAACATCCCAACTTAGTATTTTCTTAGTTGCTTTCCTTTTTTTTTTTTTTTGGAGGGGGGGGGTAGGAGTGGTGGTCCCATTAAATATATACTTTCATAGCAAATTTACTGATGCTGCAGTTTGGTTTTTGTTTAATAGCTATTGTATCATTCTTATTTACTAATCTTTGTGCCAGAAATATATGGCTAGGGTATCAGTTACTTGTTGAAAAAATGCAACTCCTAATTAAATGCTACTCAAATTGTATTTACCTGACATGCTTTTTTTTTACTTTTATCACTCAGGATGTCATGTATGTTATGGATCAGTTTGTCACATATCACCAGATATGTCCAAAAATAGGTCTCCTAGATTGGTATTATTTATGCTTGCAATTTTTTCATGATGTGAAGGTGATCAGGCATTGGATACAGGGAAAGCACTGCCAATCTTTCCAACCTGTTTCCACTGCAGCAAACGCTTCCTTCTATGTTTTGCTAGTCATGTTTGCAGAAACATGAATTCTCCAACATTCTTTATTACCTAGCAGACAGGTAGTAAGATGAAGTCATCATCAGAGGGTCAATAGCAACATGACGATTAACCTTGAGAGGAGACCACAGGGGAAACTTGTGTTTTCGATATAGCTTCTGACCAACATGCAGAAAGTTGCTTTGTATGGATGAGATGAGTATTTGGATGTTTTAGCGCTCTTCTTTTTATGAATTCAGGGAATGGAGCCCTGGGACAAAGCTGTGACTTTCTGAATGTACTTTTTCCTAACTGAAACTATTTTAAAACAGATTTTTTTCCTGGTAAAATTTTGCCTGTGCTTTTCTTGCACTGATTTCTTCTCCATCTTTCTCTTCCCTCAAACAGGTTACCCTCTAAATTATAGTTTAAGTTTTTCCCATAGAAACCAGTCTAAGCTTCCATATTGCTTTGTGACTATTACAGGTCATGAACCTACAGGTGGAATAAGGACAAAATGCAAAAAAAGCCTGTATGAGGAAAGCAAAATGCATTCTAACATAGTTCAGAGGAGAAAATGGAAAAAGCATTAACTGGACTGGTTAAACATGGAAGGGACAGCTAGGAGTCAAACATAGAGAAATTCATGGCCAAAACGCAGCTGGGCATTTTCATTCCGGATCACAGTGAAGAGCTCTAGAAAGCTGAGTTATGTACTTCTCTGGAAACAGAAAACAGTCCTGTCTCTTTTTCTACCACTAAAATGGGCTTCAGCAAAAAGCCAGTGTATTTTCCAACCATGTGGGCTGTCCTTCATTCTGGATGTGTGAAGATGTTCAATACATGTTGTCTTTCATACAGCAGCCGCACGGACGCAGATATATATTGAATATCAAAAGGCACTAAGCAGGAATATTCAGAAAATAGAATCCTTTCATGTATTTCTGAGATCTGCTACATCTGTAATACAGTATTACGTCTTATTCTGCACATGTCTATTGAGAACAAGTGGTAAATGAGAGAGAAATTCTTCAGATTAAGATGCTTAAATGTAAGTATGATATTGGAGTCTACAGTGCATTTTAGGTTATGTGGTCTAGTCCATAGTCAACTGAATTTACAGAACGAGTGTATTCATCCTGAAGTAGATGTTTACTGGTCATATGAGGAGCTTTTTAGCCTTCAGTGACAGTTGCCTAGACCTTTAGATTGTAATGACACTTTACAAAGAGCCCTCTTACCTGCAAATTCAGATTCCAACAACGTGTCTCCAATTCTCATCCCTGGTGTTCATGATGAAGTAGAGCCACACTCCCAGCAACTCAGAACATCCAAAGTATTTCCAACATTTATAATAAATAGGAAGACATAGTACTATCTTAGCAACGTACCTTAAAATGGGAACTTACATTCTACTGGGTCACAATGGCAATCAATTTCTATATAGTCATTTTGTTGCTATTTATCTTTTCCTTTTTATTATTCCCAACTGAAACATTTATTGATTCCTGTTTAATCCCTATTTCACATTGCTTATCCTTTTAGTTCTGTTTCTTCACCTAATTAACGTTTCACATCTCTTAATTTCTTTCCTGGATTTGAGCAATTTAGTCTTATTAGCACTTCAAAATCAGAGTGAGAACTTTGAGCGTATTGCTTAATTATGTAAGTAGTTAATTTGCCATTATGTAGAAATTCATACATAGTAAGTACTTTAACCTTTTAAAATTTTACATGAAGATTGCAGTATGAAGGAATGAGTTTTACTTTTTTTTACTAATTGTTCTTATGCTGTTTTGAAATTAGTTATAAGAAGGAGTTAAATAATGTATCTTAGCATTCGATTTTATCAAAGCTTTATGTAAAACTCAGAGTACACCACAGGTCCTTAACACTTTATCTCTTTTTCTAAGACACTCTGAAATCATAGCTATCTATGAGACTTCGCTTGATAAGAAATAATCTCTATCAAGATATTCCTAGTCAATTTATAAACTTGGCAGTATCTTTTTTATATTCCCTGGGAAAAGCCTTGTCAAACGTCTAACCTAAATCTGTATAACAAATTACAGATAGTGTCTTGTTTTAAAGCTTTAGTTCGTAGTTGACTGCTTTTAATTTTACAAGGAGATTGTATTACGGTCCTGGACATTCAGATACAAGCTCTCTGTTCTTTCATCCTTCAAAGGAGTAATATATGAGAACTGCTACCAAACAAAAAGTGTCAAAGATTACTTTCAGTCATAAAAAAGACTTTACTCTTGTAAATTAACCTACCCAGTCTTGTGAAGAGTTACAAACCATTTTTCCTACACAAGCAACTTAGAGTGGGACAAGAAGAGGGAGATAATTCTAAGCTAGAACAAAATACTTAGTACAAAATGTTTAAAGTATTTTAAATTACAAGACTACTTAGACTAGTGCTGTCTGAAGACCAAGCTGCAGGTGGATGTAGGTACATTCCACTGTAATCAATGGGAATAGTTCATTAAATATCTTTAAAATGCCTGTCCAATAGCTCTGACTCACAAAAAAAAAAAACAAATAACATTCAAAATCTAGTACAAGTCACTGTGTCTCAATTAATCCTCTCTTCTCCTGGCTTCTTCCACCTCTTGTTTGCTGTATAGCCTGTTAGGTTTTCTCTAGACAGATTCTAAATGAGCAAAGTTTGCAGCCAGATGTATTAATTGACACAAAATTTGTGCCCATTTCTTTTTAAAAAGAAACATGATTCAGTGAAGTCTTCAGAAGTCAGTTATTTGGTAAAGATAGGAATCGCTGAGGGAAGGCACTACCCTGGAAGAAGGACAAGCCCCTTCTTCAAAGCAAGTCATCTCCACTAAGAAAACAAATCTGTTCATCCCAACTTTTGAAATTAATCTGGTATGAAGAGTTTGAGTAATATGCTCTTCTGTAAATTATTTATTCAAAAATATGAAAACTGGAGAAATTGAAGCTATTTGTGAACAGATTTTTTGATTTTTTTTTAACTTCTTTTTTCCAGTTGAAACTATTTTAAATAATTTAAAAAATCATGTTTTACTATTTTGCTTTCTCCCTATTCAAGGATAATTTTATCTAGGGCAAATGCAATGCTTTGTTTGACTTTTGATAGTTCTGCAAAAATTAACACAGATATGTTCCTAGTCATCCCACTTTTTTTCTCTTTTAAACCTAATTAAAAATTCAGTGCCACTAATAAAGAATCAGTTTCTTGTACAGCTCTGCTTAGGATTCTAAGCCCCACTGAGTTTCAATGAGTCTTTGTGTTTTATACTGTCCCACTGAAGTCAGTGAGTGGCAGGATGAATCCCTTTATCCCTCATTCATACACTTTTAAATGCATGAGTCACACATCATGCAGCCAGGGAAGTAAGGATATCAGCCAGAATTGTCAGGACTAAAGCCAACATTGCTTTGTTGATCTGCTCTTAGGAAGAATCATAGAAGAATGCAAATTAGTCCTTGCCCTTTGCTGAAACGAAAAGCGCTACTTAGTGTTTCTAGACGCCTCAGTTCCAAACATCCCCCAAATACTGCTATATTCTGATTTCCTAGAATATGTTTATAAAACTGAAAAAAAAAAAAAGGAGAAAGTGGGAGTTCTGATTTATTTTTATTAGCATCTTTACCCGCTAAAAAATAATTTCTCATTCTCTCTGTATACGTGTTTATATATATCAGCTTTGATATGCATATTCATATGATGCCTTCATTGATTCCCCTCTACTTTAGAGATAACATTTAATAATTCTTGATAAATAAAACACACACACAAAAAATCACCTATCAATGTATTAGGTTTTAAATTTATGACTACTTGACAGAACCTAAGTATACTGACAGGGACTGTTACAGTCCTTTTCAAATTATTACTGAAAACAAGTGAAATTTTGTCACAGCTGCTAATCTACTTCAAGATATATTCATCTTCTCCTTGTACAGACACAATATGTCGAGGACCTTTGAAAACAAAAAAATTGAGTGTAGAAATTATAGTGCTGAATATAGTGCTATTGTAGATGCATTTATTAATAAAAAAACAGAAATAAAATATTATTGTATCAAACTTGATTAATCAAAAGGAATAATTTAACAAGAATATGGTTGGTTTGTATATGGTTCAGTTTCCATGTTCCACACTTCAGCAAACCAAAATGGGGAACATTTCCTTATGAGCATCTCCATTGCCATGGAGCATTTTCCTTACACTATTGGTTGAAAAATGAGCCTTTTAGTGGCAAAGGAGTATTATGTTCAGTGTCTAGAATTAATCCAACTCTGAGATGGATTAGGTGGTCCACAGATTCTTTGGACAGACCACCAGAACACAGAGGACAATGTATATAATGGAACTTTCTGAAAGAATTTCTGGTCCACATATATTCTCTTGTCTCTTCACATTTATGAACTACATCAAGGAGGGCTTGAAGCCTGATGGCCAATTAGCAAGTTCTTTGCCAAAACTCATGAGTGCTAAATAATGATGAAGTTACATGGGCATCTTGGTTTTGCATTTAGAATTACCTGTTTCTCAAAGGTAATCGTTTATCCCTTCCAGCTCTATAAAACCTCCAGATCACAAGTTTCTGTAACCACTTTCTTAATCCCTTTAAGGCAATTACAGACAGAAAATTAAATGACAAGAAAATAAAAAGTTGGAGGAAGTTCCTTTTTTCCTTCATTTTCAGTCCAGTTTTATACTTTAGATAAGAGGTCATACTGGAACACAAGATCAGCATTTTACAGGTAGACAAGAGGGTTGTGCTATCAGGACCTTAGCGCCAGTCTTCTGCTCTGCCTTCACAGAATAAGGGAAGTAGGATTAAATGAATACTGGTTTGCAATTTGGCAAAGACATCATTTGGTTCTTTAACATCCTCTTCTCTTAGACCCACTAAAACCCCAAAGGGGCTGAGGGGAAGATCACTATGTCTGACGCCAATGAGACAGCTAAGTCACTTGCATGACAACCCTCCCTTGGGGTAGGTAAATAAATATTGTCAGTGCTTATTTATATTCATTTCCCCCTGCTATTTGATAACTTTTTTTTTGCATAAGAGACATGTAGGGAAGTATTTTTAAAGATGCTCCTGACAGCCTGGATCCCACGAGAGAGACTGAGAGAAACAAGAGCCATATGCACACCCTGAAATAGTCAACCCCATTTCATCTTGAACCCCTGTGGCAGAGTGGGTGATTCTTTGCATATGGACATTTTGACATCTGGTGTACTGCCAAAATTAGAGATCCTGCATGTTGGTGTAGAAGCCAGCTGGAAAAAGCAGTGTAACATTAATCTGTTACTGAATTAAAAAAATCACCAGTATTAAATGGCTGGTTTTTCACAGAGCTCAAGCTTGATAACAGTTTGGCTTCAACAAAGATAGGAATAAAGGAAAAAAATTTTTTTTTTTCCCTTCCTATGCTTCATGCAAGTGTGATTAAAACCTTTAAAATAATGCACAAATTTTCAAAATGAGTTAACTGAAGAAAAGCAACAATTAATGAATTGCAACACTGTTTTCTGGTTAGTAAATTGGTAGTTGGATAAGATTCTATTAAATCTAATATGAGACGTCTGATAGAAGCAGGAAATAATGGAAAACATCCCCAGCCACTGTGATTTCTTCAGTATTTCTTGGCACCATAGTGTTACGTGACTTTGTTCAAATAGAGGGGGGTTGTATGCATTGTCTTGTTGGCACTCCAGATTTTTATTACTGTTCTTCCATTAAGGTATCCTGACAGCAGTGAAAAACAAATCTTGAACTATAAGCTGAGTTATGTTAGTGCCTAAACTGTTAGCTTGCAGCAACACAATGTGTAAACTGTGCATTATTTATTCCAACCAATTGCATTGCTTGTCCATTTCAATCCAGGGTAACTTTAGTGAAACCATGTCAGTCAGGCTTATTCAAGTAGATATTAACCAGAATTCATGGAGAAAAGAAACAACAAAAAAAGAAACAAACAAAAAATGAAATTATTAGCATTAGGCTTTTAAGTTCCAGACTACTGAAGTCTGTTTCAGGGCCACAATTAATTGTACAAAATACAAATATTACTTGACTGACCAGTTCTGTTTTGTTTTGGTTTTGGTTTCTTTTTTTAAGGCATCTTTATGTCTAGAAAACAAATGCATACAATCTACTTGTTATAAATAACAGTTACCTGGTTTTCCAAAGAAATATGTATTAAAAAAAACAAAATAAAGGTATTATATCCAAATTACAGCTTATGAATAAAAAGTGGCCATGAAGGAGAAAGGATTACTGACAGAGAATTCTAGTGCTTTCATTAGCAAAATTTCAAATGCATTTCTGAGATGAGTTTAGCTTGAGAGCTTTGTATAGTTCTGATCATTAAATAGTATGCAAAAGGAAGCTATTTTCATACCAATTTCATGAACTTTCCTGCTTTTGAGAAGTGGAATATTAGATGATGGTCTCCTGCTATCAAATCCAGCCAAAAATCTCTTTAAAGGGCACGCATGAACTGATCTAAATTGAAAACATGCAATGTTATGTCCTAGAGTACTTGTACTGATTTCCTAGATTAATTTTTTGTTGGCAAGCACTTTGTAGTCCTCCTAGTTGCATACACAAATTCCATGCATACCCACAAACCAGGTGGTAATTTCATGAGCCTCCATCATAAAAAGGCAATGCACTATGGATATAAAATAAATCCATAAACAGTGTAATACATTTGTTATTAAACAAAGATGGGACTGAATATATTAGAGAAAAAGTAAAGTCTAAGGAAAGCATTGTAGATTGGAAGAAAGAGATATACAGTATATTTTCCTGATCTCAACCTGATCTGTGTGAAGAAACATGGAGAAATCAGAAATAAATCATTTAAAACTGTTTTTTCAGGCAGTCCATAGGTTCATGTAATGTCTCTTATTTGAATTACTTGCAGTGGAACAATGATGGCTAATAGCTAGCCAACTGGCATAAAACACCACTCTCCCTTTATCAAAAAAATGTAGACAAAGCAACGTTTCATGTATTGTTTTTCACATCACTTCCTTCCTTCCTTCCTTCCTTCCTTCCTTCCTTCCTTCCTTCCTTCCTTCCTTCCTTCCTTCCTTCCT
>JAOEHX010066114.1:9917-33196 GCA_025448015.1 Bolborhynchus lineola | reverse complement strand
CTTCATCAACAGAGTCCTCTTGGTCAGGCAGTCTGTAACAGATCCCCACAGTAATGTCTCCCATTGTTGTTCTCTCTTTAACCCTGACCCACAAACTCTCTGTTAACTGCTCACCTGTCCCCAGACAGAGTTCTGTACTCTCCAGCCTATCCCTAACATAAGTAGCAACTCCCCCTCCCTGCCTGCTGGGCCTGTCTTTCCTAAAGAGCCTGTAACCTTCCATTCCAGCACATTAGTCATAGGAGCCATCCCACCATGTTTCACAAAATCTTTAAGATGTATGGGAAGACTTGAATTAAAATGTCATGATTTATTTTCTAGGTTCTTTTCCTCTCTTCTTATTTCTGCAGCTGCTCCATTATCTAGGAACAGGCAACATTATCCATGGTGGGAATTTCCCCACTCTGGGTGATCTGTCAAGGACAGTAACTAATGCAACACCATTTTCTAATCTCTGTGTCAAATGGTACACCTCAAATATAAAACATCCCAGTATTTACAGTCAGGAGGTAGCCCCTTGGTTATCATATAATTTGTCTTCCAGGTTGCTTTAAACCCTGTCAGGTCCATAAACCACAAAAATGAGCCAGAAAATCAAGATTGGTTGGTAATTGCCTCTTTGTTGGACTTTCTTCTCTTATCTGTTTTTAACCATCAGTATCCGAGCATGGCAAACTGACCCCTTGTTTGCAGAAAATAAACATCCAGAAAAAATACTTGCTGTTGTTAGATCATACTATATCAACCTCCACCAGCAAGGTCCACTCTGAATGCTGTCCGTATCTTGTACTATGTATTAACAGTTTCCTCTGGGCTTCATTTATTCAGATAAATCCCTCCCTGAATATGCCTCCTGAGGACCCATTTCTACTCTTGATAACCTGCCACAAATCAGAAGTACAATCATGGCCAGGTAAAATGCCAGTAGGGATTACTGATGGTTAAGTAACATGGTGACCTGAAACCTCCCAGCTGTGCACACAGATCATCCTGCCTCCACCCTGCAGCTTTGTTACCCTGTTTGTGATATCTTACTTTGCAAAGGAAAGCTGACAGAGACAGGGGCTGTCTTTATTTGCACAAGGGCCTTGGGATACTGCCACAAGGCAAATAACCTGGAGCAGAGCTGGTCTGTGTGGTAAACGGGGGCATGAATTTGCAGCAGTTGGGGAGGCACAGGTGTGCCATGCCTTGTGAACCCCAAAACACCCACAGGGGAGTGCAGCACCCCATGGCCACAGCTCTGCAACCCACAGGCTCACGCTGCAGGTTTTCCCTGCTGCAAAAGAGCCCTGCAGATAGGCAGAAAGCCAAGGAACTAAATACTTTTTTATAGGTAATGCAAGTTTCAGCAGGAGCTTTGAATGCCTTACCTCTGCCAAGGCTGTCTAGTCTGCATTAATGAACGCAAAGCACTAACGTAATCCCCAGGAAAGTTAGATTTCTCTAACTTTCCTCCTTCCTTTCTTCTTTCAGAGAAAGGAAGGAGGAAACCAGTCTGTGGAAGCTTGTGATGGTGTAATCATCTGCTGCTGAGCTCATGGCAGGACATGGTCAGCTGCTTAGGGGGTTTGGCTCCCATCAGCAGAGAGGCAAAAAGCAGGAACAAGTGCAAAAGCAAGGATGAAAAAGAGTTAGCAATTAAGAGGTTAAAATACTAACCTGGCCATGGGATGGGGGTAGTCCCTGCCATGAACCTGTTTTACAAGTCACCTTGCTAAAAAAAAAAGAAGCATTCTGAGGGGCAGAGAGCAAAAATGAGTGTGTAGAAGTTTCTCAGAGCCTGAGCTTATGAGCATGTCTTTTAGAAAATGAGCTGGAAGGTGTTTGTCACAGCTTGCTTTTGTTGTTTGACTAGAAAATGCACTGAGAGATGTGGAAGGAGATGTGAACCCTAGTGGTTCAGCCAGTGCTCTGTGAAGAACAAATTTGTTGGCAAATGAAATCCAATTTCCATCAATTTATAAAAACAACCGTCCTTCCGGTGCCTGTTCACGGCTGAGTGCCTTGAAAATGGTGGTTGAGGGTTTCTTGTTTTGTTCAGTTAGGTCTAAACATGACAGGTAACTCTGGCATCTGGGCAGGTGTGGTTAAGGTTACCATGGAGATCCATGATGTCATGCTTGATAAAGCATGTCAAGACAGCTAATCTAACATGTAGATGTTCAGAAAGTCCCATAGGCCAGAGCTAAGCTTTATGCAAATAACAAAGTTACGCTGCAAAAGGGTGAAAGAAAATAGGGCTCAGATATGGCGTGCGTTTTACCTGGCAGCTTGAAAGGATTATTACAGGCTTCACCATAAAGTAAAACTTTTGGAACTAAAGGAAGAGGATTTCAGACGTCTCTGGCCTCACCTGTGGAATCTCACATTTCGGTAAATAAGCCTTTTTCTCTCCCTACCCCCGCTGCAAAAAAATGCTTTTGAAATTGTTTGCTTCACCACGTTGTTCCTTTGGCAGCAGGGCTGAGTCAATAAAGCAAGGTTTCTGCATGGCATGTTCCCTTTTCTCTTTCGAAAATGAGTTCTTTATTGAATGAGCTGAGAATTCGGTATTATTTGAAAGACATTGTAATGTATTATGTTGATTATATGAATCATGCTGCAAAAATGTCCTAGGTAGTGTTTTGGAGGAGAAACTAAGAATGGAGACACTGTATTTATCGGTAGATTATTGCCAGATGTCTCTCCTTTAACTGTTCAAATAGAACCCTAAAATTACAACAACATTCATTCCAGGATTTGATATCTGCAAAAATGCCAAAGCTTTTTTAATGGTTCATAGGGTCAGTTGGTTAAAATGACTGTATGTGCTTTGATATCATAAGGTAATGCTGGGTCATTTTCTAATAGATTTTTTCTTGGATAAAAGTATATTAGTAAAGGGTAAATACATTTAGAGGTAAAAGTCCAGCAGCAGAAAGGCTATCGAGACTTTTAAAGGTTTTTTTAGCTATAAACAAAGGGGGATATTTTCAGTTCCTCTAGAGAGAGGGTAAAATCCTTGGGTTCTTAGCTGCAGCCACTTTCATGCTTACATCAATCACAACAGACCAAGTTAACATCAGTAGGTAAAGGATAGCCCCCCAGCTGGCACTGCTGTGATAGGATAACGGGATGCAGGTTTAGGGCTACAAAGTTTATTTGACTCAAGTCACTTAGTATGAAAAGGGTTAGACCTAGTAAGAAGGAGTAGGTACTTACAGTAGTTAATGTCTGAGCTTAAAAATGTAAAAAGAGAAAAATCTTAGGTTCTGCCTAAAGCCGCCTGAGAAATGTAAACTTAAGAGAAACTTCAGCTCAGTGTAAATCCTTAGTAGGATTTAGGGAATGAGGAGGCTGCAGAATATGGTAAGCACATTATTTAATTCCAGGTAAAACCCCAGGGTTTAAAGGTTTTCTGATATTCTGCATTGCTTGATTGGACAAGGTTAAATAAACCTTTTTTGGAACATGTATTAATTAGTAAAGTGAATGGATTGGAAGGAGTATTAAGGGAAGAAATCGGTGACTAATATTCTTTGGTTGCAGCTCTTCTGCTTTTACTCCTAGTTGTATCTTGAAACTAAGCTAGTAATGGGAATATTTTAGAATTCATTTTAATTTAACCTTTCTCCCAAAGTCTGAGCATTAATTATTTAGAATTAGTTAGAATACGTATAAATGACAGTGTCAAATGAACTAGAATATTTTGTGCTCATTACACTGTTGCTGGTTAATGCCATAGAGAGAGAAATTGATTTAGTGTTAATATTGTGCAAATACTTTTGTGGTCTGTACCAGTTAAAAAAAAGTTAAAAAATTACATTTGATTTTAAAATGTACACAGTTCCTTTGAAGAACATGATTTTAATCTGGATATATGTTGCTGCAGATTTTTCTGGTTTAGAAAATCCATTTTGTTGAATTACTACTTGGTTCACATACTGCTGTTGTCCTGGGTTCAGCTGTATATAATGTGTCATCAAAAAATGCCTATTTTTATCTCAGAGGTCAGTGTCATACAGTTAGAACTTGCTGTTGTGTCAGCATAGGCTGTAGGTGCTTGTTCAGAGAGAGAAAATAAATTTCAGAAGTTCTTTAAAGATACTTCTGTGAGTTCCTGCCTCCTCTCCACTGATTGGTACTACCTCCCTGCCCAAACGAGATGGAAGATCCCCCCTTAGTCTTTGTAAGCCCAAGAGAGCACATTGCATGTTCAGGAAAGGAGGAATGCCACTCTCTCCCCCCAGCATCCACACGTGTCCTCTGTCTCATGTACCATCTGGTACAACAATTTGTTGCTTTCCAGTGCCGCTGTGTGTTAAGGGCAACTGTTCTTATTTTACGGTGTTAAAAGCACCTAAGAAAAGCTACAAAAATTAACATATGAAACTTGATTGCAAGCTTAAATCTTTGCTGGATTACAAACCTTTGGCTTTTGTTTATGAAAGAACATGAGATGACATGTCCATTTGTTTTGGGTTGAAACATGCTCTTTAGCCCTCAGATAATGGTGTGATTGCGAGATATTTATAAATAGTTCAATAGATAAATGAACAAAGAGGTAGTTCATTAGCAAAGTAATGTCGATTTACTTTGTATTCATTAGAAGTGAAGATACTGAGGAAGAAGAGTATTCCTGGTAAAGTGCAGAAAGTCTATCAATTTTACTCTTTAGTTCAAAAAAGTAAGGCAAAGCATTAAGATACCTTAGGGCTAGTAGTTTTAATATGTATCTCTGGGAGTAAGGGGAGTTTAAGTGGAGTGGCGATACTTGCTTTGCTAAATGTAAGTTTCTTCATTTATATCTATCATTTGAAAGTAATAAAAAAAGCTGTTCTTTTGAAAAATCAAATGGAACAAAGCTGCGAAAAGGTTAATAAAGCAATTCCTTTTCTTTTCCCTTCCCTCCCCCCATGCAAACCACACACCAGTGCAGTTACTTTGCCCCAACAGGATCAGTAAGTTTTCTTCTGTGGTAACGCCTCTGCATTTTAAATAGCATGTATTGTTTGTAACTCAGAAGTCCCAGGTAGTTGTTACATACTTACCTTTGTTTATATGAATTTTATGCGTATATTTTTCTAACTTAATTTTTCAAATTGTTTGTTTCAATTGACTGAATAAATGCCCACAGCAGTCTTGTTTTAGTTCGTATGGTTAGATCCAATAATGAATCTAGGACTTTGGTATCCCTTAAAGTGCAGTTCAGGCAGCTGCATTCTAGAGTTTCGTGTGGAAACCTCTCCCAGTTATTGTAGACACTCGAGATTCCTTAGGTTTCAGAAACTTTAGCTTTTCTGGTCAAAAATATCCTAAGGCATTTATACATGTGGTTTTGCTCATACTCAACTTAGTCCTGGTGCTTTCTGGATTGCTTCTATATAAGACTATTGAAAATTGCACCAAAACAGTCATTAGGGTCTTATTTGGTGGACGGGTTCAGTGCAGGACTAGCTCCTTCAGGGGTGGTGGAGAGCCCACATCCTATGCAGTGGTTTGGCAGTGACCGCTGCTGTGGGCAGAGTCACCTCTTGTCTCCCCTGAACCTGTGCTTAATACCTGATGGGATAGGCAAATACTACATTTTCCCCCTGAAAGTCAAGCCACTGGGAAATGATATGTTACAGAAGTCTGTCTTGTGGTTAGCCCCTGAGGTCAGCTGTGAAATGGACTTCATAACAGGGCTGCAGAATTAAGCTCTTTTCTTCATGCTTTCCCTGGCCATGAGGACCTTGTGCTCCATTCTCCTTGGCAGCAACATTTCAGGAGTCAGTGATTGAGAGAACCTTGGCCTCTGGTATTGTTTTAGCCTGGTTATTAAGATCCTTTGCCCAGAGATGAGGACTTCCTTCAGGCTTAAGTAACTAGAAAGCTGAATCTTCTCCTCCTTTACGTATCCTGCAGAAGTAGATTGTTGTATGAAGGGTGTCTTGCCACTGCTCCCTCTTCCACCTCTACTTTTTAAACCAAAGCACCTCAGGTTGCTATGTTATGCTTCATGCCCAGCTTAGGGGTGAACAGCTTGGGAGACATCCTCAAAGCACCATATTAGATGAGGCTTGTCAGTGACTTCAAATTTCATTTCAAGCCCCTTATTTACTTAGGAGCACGCAAGAAGTTTGTGACAGAACTGAAGATGAAGCCATAGTCTACAGTCATCTTTGGCCATATTGTTTTTGAGCAGATGTTCACTCTTGCCTGTAATTCTGGAGGTGTGTCACAGAAGGTATGAGGATCACTTGTTTGGCAGGTGGACATCACAGAGGTCTTGGGTGAGGGCAGCAGTCCTGCTGGTATTATAGTTGAGGTTGCAGTATAGTTTCTCTGGTTGTTGGTCAGGGGTTCCTTCTGTAGCCTCAATAGTAATGTGATTAATCTCAATAGTGATGAATATTTGCTGTCTCAAGATTATTTCCATGCAAATGGCTGTGAACATGCTTGGATTGTTCTCTTTTCGTCTGAACAGTCCTGTTAGCTTCCCACTGGGAACACTTTTGTGTTTTTTGCACATTGTCACTTGAGAGGGGAGCACATATTTATGTCAATCATTAGCAAAGTAAACGCACCTCTGGACCATTGCTGCTGCATGACAGCATTTTTCAGTTGATTCTCTAACAAAGGCAGATTACACCAAAATCGCCTGATTAACTGCCTTGGTTTAACCATAATCCCTGGGATTTAAATCTGTTTTCTGGGCTCAAATGAGAGAATAAAAGTAAATGAGACAAGCAAATTGCTTATGAACATATTTTCCAATTTCCTTTCTCTTCAAATAAGTTGAGTGCACCAGGAGAAACAGTAGGATTGTTAGAATTGCAGGCAACACCTGTGACTCTGACAGCAGCTGCTATGTGCATTTTCAACATTCACCCAGTCATGGTAGTTGTACCAGTTCAGTAGATTCAGAACCTGATGGTATTAGGTTTTGCATCTTGACACATCAACCCAATACAGGGCCTTCTGGTTGGTTGAGATTGTTTTGAAGGGTCTTTTTTTTGATTTTGTAGGGATTTTTTCATTAGTACCTTTTGTACTGCTTCATTTTGTGTCGCCTCTTTTATTGTGGGTTATAGTGATTCCGTTCACTCACTAGGAGATTGCTGCCTTAGTAAACACTGAACTTTGCCATTTGTTTAAGTTTAGGAAAGGTTTTGACTTGCTGTTTAATGCACTGCCATAGGTGCATTTCACTAGGAAAAAAAAAAGTAACCTAAAAATCAAAATGAGAATTGTTAAAGAAATTAATAGAGAAGCTGTTTTAATAGGTTCTGTCTGAAATCCAAAAAGTCCAATAATATATTCTTCATCATGGCTTCTGCCATGGGTTCTTAAGGATGTTCTAACAACCTCTCAGGAAGTGGATGTCTGATAATTGGCCATGTACATTGTATGTGTGCTGATCTTTTGTAGGCACAGATTATTCTGTCCCACATTTTGAGACTTATTTTATCTTTCAAAAATGTGTTCTTATTAGTTGTAAGATTGGATCTGCTTGATACCTGCGTGATGTTCAGTTCTGGTTTGGATTGCTAAATTCTTGACTATGTTGATGTCTCATGACTGTAAATTCCAGGGTTCAACTAGGTTTTAAGAATATTTCAGCCTCTAAGGGGTTTACATTTCTTACATATACATTTAATAGACTGTTTCCATGCTCTTGAATTTATTTCATTCAAAATAGAAAAACTAATTGTAATTCCATTTCAATCGAAGCTAAGATTTTTTTCATTCTGGAGGAACATGTCAGTATTCCAAGGAAGGAGAAAGGCAGCAAGAAGTAGTAAACAGTGAAAAGCAAAAGAGTTAAAATATGGTTTGTATTTGAGATTAGTTGAACCTGATTTTAAATTTTACATGATATATTCAGTTGCAATACACTTACTGCTAGATGAGTAAGTAGAGGCTTTTTCAACTCACACCTATTTTGTATGTGGGTATGTGGGTGTCTAAAGTCTGGAAAGAGACCTGCTGTCAGTGTCTATGTATGAGCTTTGGGTTCTGTGCACTATGCTTTGAAATCGTAATTTTAGCTGCATTTATTCGTCTGTAGCCCTATTTTTAGTAACACAAAACACCATACATCAGACTGTTGTAATTAGTAATAAATTACTCACAGAAGGAACAAATATTTGACTTTGATTTGATTAGAGTAAGAAAGAAGAAATGTCGCTTTTTTCCCATTGGCTCTATAAATAAATAATGGTATAACATTGGTTGGTTGGTTTAAATAACCATAAATATTGTTTGGAAGGAGGAATTATTTAGAATAAAGTAAAAAGATAATTAAAAAATATACATGTAACATAAACACTTCCATTAAAAATGTGTATGTGAAAAGCTAGGACATTTATAAAATATCTTATAGATCTTAAAAACCTTTTTTCTTCTCCGTTTTTGTTTTGGTTTGTTTTTTTGGTTTGGTTTGGGGTTTTTTTCAGAGAAATTATAATTTCAGTAATTTTTGTTCTAGGTTAGATTTTCCCTACAAGTCTTTTGAAAAAGAAAAAAGGCCCAAACCACTCCAAACCTTCACAGATGTCGTGTGCTAATTTAACTCTTTCATTACGTATGTCATGCATTCTCTATTTTTAAAAATGATATTTTGTATTGAAAATAGCTTTGCATTAAAAATATAACCTTATGTAAACATCTACTACCTATGGATATGGAGAACCTCAATATTCCTGGTTTTAGACTGGAATCAGTGTGATATCTTAAGCACCTTGATTTGTCAGTGATGGCGGGCAGTATTGGGATTTTTTATCGAGAGTTGCTATTGTTTCAATTGTTTTTCAGTTGCTTAACCAAGCTGACATCTTCTTTGCCTAATACTAAATCCAGCCCTGGGGGTACAGGCAGGATGGTGTCTTCTGCATGCTTCTGTGTGGGTGAGTGGGGCTGAGGAGGGTTTCTCTGCTGTGCAACCCCGGTCTTTCTCTGTTTTGCCATAGGCAATTAGTATGGTGTCTGTCACTGGAGAATTTAAATGAAAACATGTGATAGAAACAGCATCAAAAGCTGTCTGGGAATCAGTGGAGAACCTATCCCTTCTGAACGTCACAAGAGGGTGGGGTGCGATGGAGCAAAGAGGCGCAGATCACAGTGTTTGTCTTGGCCCAAATAGCATGGGTATTGATGTCAGTGGAGCTGTTCCTGCTGACCGGAGTGCAGTTGGCTCAAACCCCACGCAGGTTGTCTGGCCGATGTGCTCTTCCTCTGGTATCAGATGCAAGTATTTCATTCCTGGCTCATGTGTACTTCCCTCCTGCTTTATTTTTACCAAGTGTTCTCCACACCGGACATTGCTGCTGGCACTTCCCGCACGGACAGGTCCTGCAGGCACCTGCTGCTGCTGCTCCTTGGCACGCCGGGCGTGCACAGCTCTCTCGCACAAGGCAGCTGATGGGCACTGCTGCGCAGGCAGGGCTTCTGGACACAGTGTTCTAATCCCATCCTGAACAACTGGGTTAATCCCCTACCAAGCCTGGGACCCTGCTGCAAGTGGGAGTCAGGTTTCTTCCTGAGGCCAGTGAATAGCTTTCAGTAATGGAGGACTGTTGTGGAGGTTACATATGGTACTTGGTTGTTGCTGCAGCTTGATTCCACAGCCGATTTCATGATGGTAGTAGCTATTTGTATTACTTTGGGCTTCTTGCATATGACTTTTTATTGTGCATGTTTTACCCTCTTTCCTCATTGCTAAATCATCACCTTGGGTGTTAATCCTGTCACAAAAAGGTAGTTCTAGCCTATGTGCAAATGTGTATTTGTTCAATCCCCACCCGTATGCAAGCATGCAACCATGAGAAACCAGTATTTTTTTATATGTGAATCATTCGTACACCCGGATGTGTTACAAAATTTCCCATCAGATGAGGCTCTCCTGCGTATGCACACCTATAGAAAATCTACTCTGGAAAGAAGAGGGATTTATGCTGTTCCTGGTTCTGTCATTCCATGATGGTGGCAGTCTGCTACTAAGGGGAATGGATTTTGAGAAGGAGGTAACCACTCATGCTCCTGTGGCACAACCAAGAAGAAAAAGGAGCCTCTCGGCTCTCTGCTGCTCCTCTGGCGCCTCTTCTGCAAGCCAGGTACAGCCCTGAGGAAAAGTCAGGGCTTTCCTTTATGGTGCTTGTGTAAGTTGGTGGAATCTTTTAGGTGGATCACTTTTTTTTTTTAACCCCAAAAGACTGCTTCCTTTAAGAAAGAATGTTCTGAAGTGTTCATTCTCATCATCCTGTTGTCTGTCTATCCATGTTTCTAGGTTAGTTTTGAAAGGTGCAAAAAACTTTAGGTTCCTACAGTAGTTATCAAACTTCTTGAGAGGGAGGCTTACAGTCTGCAGAAGAAAGGTTTCCCCTGAACCATGTTAAAATACAATTTGATTTCATCTCATGGTTTCGAAATTTGTCATATGCTGTCCAAAACCCAAGATGCTTTCTTCTCTAATTATAGAGTGTGCTTATATGTAAGGTCTAATCTATTTACTGGAAGTCTTCCAGGTGTCTGGAGTAACTGCTACTTTGTGGGCCTCTTCTCAGTTGAAGGGTTAGAGAACAGTAGACTTCTACTCTGAAGGCATTTGGTCAGTGAAGATGAGTGAGCTACTTTTTCCCACGTTTTCTCTTGCTTCTGCTGTTGTGTTTTGGGTTTAAGATATCTTTTTTTCCTCATCCTATGGCAGCAAGTATTGCTTTGTTTTAAAGAAACTGTGAACTCGCAAGTTCAGTCTTGTTTCTGAATGACTTAAACCTGTCTCAGAGATGTTATTTTGCCCAGAATATTTCCACTTATGTTAGACAGATTTCTTTGTGGCTGTGATATACAGGAAAAGCCAGCTTGGAATTTACAGAAACTTTTAGTAGTTTCTAAAACAAGAACCAAGGAAATACATCTTTTAAAAGTTCACAAGTACGTAGGTACTTGTGTGATGGTTCTTGTGTTAGGTTGGGGTTTTTTTTGCTGTACTTCTTTGGATTTCTCACAACTACTAGTGACATGTTACTAGAGGAAGAAGGGGCTAAATTTTTTGTGATACATCACAGCTATGTGGTTTTTGATGTAGGAATTGAGGCAAGTAATTGTGAGTTTATACCAAAAAGTTTTTCTGTTGAAGGTGATCACTCTCTGTGAAGACTCTTTTTTCCTGAGGAGATTTATAACCTTTTAGATTAGATTTACTTGCTGTGTAGCATTTTAAATACACCAGACTAAAACTAATGCAGGATAAAACCTACAGAGGTATTGAGTCGCCTGGCAAAACAAGGGCAGCTTAGATAACCATTTAGTAGCTTATTGTGGTAAGATAAACATGGAATTCTAGGTATTTTCTACAATGAAAGAACTTATTTGTTCTTTTGATCTGTGCTTTCTGCTGCTGCTTGTCAAACTTCCCTGGATACTGCCAAAAAGCATATGCTTTTCTCATTGCCTTTCTTTCTCTTTTTAATTTTAGGATTTTGAGGGCAGAATAGCTTTTCTAACTTATAGCTTCCTCTGAAAAAAAGCAATCAGACAGAAGTTATCAAGCCTTTCAAGTAAGGTTTGTCTAGCCACTGCTGCTTTGTTTCTGGCTTATCATCCCTGTGGTTTGAAAACTTTCTTGAATGTCTGGGTTCTGTGATCTTTCAGAGGTCTTCTAAAATGCAGTCATCACTTCAAAATGTTAACTCTGCCTTCAAATGGTTTCAGTGGAGACAAGGGTGATGATCTGGTTTTACTTACCTCAATATATGGCAAGGACCTGTGTTTGGAAACATAAGCTTATATACTGATGACTGCTCATTTAACTAGAACAGCCAGCCTGATTTCATATTGATATCTCTGCCAGCCCACAAAGCCACCTGCATTTGTTCACCCAGATTCATTCAAGTAGCTGAGTTTGGCAGCATCCTGTTGCAATAGGCAGAATTTAGTTATTTTATCTGAAATCTAAGGGGGGGGGTAGTTGAATAAGAGTTTTGTGTGGAAGAAAGGCCTTGGTTAGCTACAGAAAATGTTTTGGCTTGAGTCAGTTCTGAGTAAGTTGGGTGTTGCACTTAAGAGCAGAACCATTAAAACCCTTTTGAAAACTAATGACCAACACAGACTGCAGGGTTAACAGTATAGTGTGGCGTTGTGCTCTATAAAAGCACATGGTTTGTCTTTTACATGACTAGTCTGCCTGGGTTCACAAAGAAAGGGAGAATTTCCAATTTTCTTGTTAATAACAGACAGGTAAGCAGTCATAACCATAGCTCTGCTATTTGATCATTTATCAGTTCAGGCACCAAGAAGAGCTGCAAAGAACAAATATGCCAGCCCCACAGCCTGTGTGATTTCTCTTATCTCTCCTGTCACTTTGTTCTCATCCAAGAGGAGGATTAACCAGTTGCTTCTCATCTAAGCCCTTGCTTCAGACATCCATTAGGCATGATGCTCAAATATCCCCTATGGAAGTGAAGTTGGTTGTCAGCAGTAATAGTGCAATAAAGGCAGTTTTCTCCCCACTGCCTTTCCTAAATGCTCATGTAAATATGTGACAAAGGCAAATGGTGTATAATAACTAAGCTCTTCCTCTTAGAAGGTTTCAGTAAGCAGGAATACACAAACATCAAAGTGACTTCACCATCCCAGGTGGGTGTTTGGTTTAACTGCTGTTCATTGCAGATGATTTCAGAAGCATCTGATTAAATTGTTAATAACAGCACTGGTTTTCAGCAGTATTTTTTGACTGATAATATGATTATAACTTACTTCTGTGGTCCAAAGTGTGCTGCTTAAACGTAAGAGACGCTGGATATGGAGGCATTGTTGGAGTTTCAATTTTCCTCAGAAATCTCAAAAGACACAATCAAAATAAGTTAATAATTCATCATATTGGTAAATTTCTTAAATAAATATTATACTGTGTGCTCTGGTTGACTTAAAGGAGAACAGCTATTATACCTTCCCTTAAAAGAGAGGGAGATATTCCTTCTTATCAGTAGAACTATTTCTTTCCTGCCAGACTGTGCTGGTCAGAAAGATAAAGGGATAAGATCACAGGCCATGTAACAGGGCCTTTCTCCCCCTTTTTCGTAATTAGCAGGCTGAGAGTCAACAGGACAAAACCTGTATTTGTCTCTCCGCACATTGCTGTGCTACTTCACATGAAAGCAATGCAGTCTTAATCTAAGCAGTTTTGTACTGAAAGTTTGAACTAATCCGACCATTAAGAACAAACTCATTGTCTAACGACTTGCACAGACTATTTCACAGGCCAAGAAACATCTCAGTTTTGTTCAACCACAGTGTTAGGTAAACAGAATGAAAGCAAACCATGATGCAATTGTTTTGCTTTTTCTTTCTTTTGCAGGATATTTTTTTTTTTTCTTCCCTGCTGCATTGCAGGCTGCCACAAATCATTTGTAGAGTGCGGTGACCTTTACATAAAGAGTAGCAGTAGCAAGTTCTTAGTGATCAGTGCCTTGATAGCTGAAGAGAGAAGATTATTGTAACATCCATCTAAAGAATGAAATAGCAGAAAGATACACATTCTTTCCAACCTCAGCACCTTGTAGGGGAGCTATGGGTGTATTAGCATCCAGCATGGCTCAACCATTGGAACAGGTCATCTGGCATTGGTTTACTTCTGGGAAATAGCTGGTCAGTGATACCAGCATGGTTTCTACACCTCTTCCTGGAAAACTGAAAAAATGTGATTTACTTGCAGACGCAGGCAGGGAAAAGCCATTATTTGGATGTTCCCTGCAGAAGTTTTAAGGAAAATGATCAGGGTGCCTTGAGACTTGCTGCCCCTTGGGACTAGCGGAGGGAAAACTAGATGACATGTAACATTTGAAAAAATATGTGGATTGCTCCAGAAGTCCTGGTTTGCCCACTCAAGTTTAACAAGACTTTGAATTTGGTTAGTCAACCTTATTTTATATTTTTCGTGAATTTGTAGTGAAATAAGTTCAGTTGGGAGGAGGTAAATAAAGCTAGAAGCTAAAATTTTCTACATCATAGAAAAATGTTAAAAGTGGTCACGATCCCCTCTTGAAAGAGTTGTTGGGAATATGTTAAAAGGCAGCTTTCATTGAAATGTAGCTTTTTACTGGGATCTGGACTTTGGTGAAGAAATTCATTGTGATTAGCTGCCAACAGTTGCATTACATTCTTTTGCATAGAAATTTGACATATTGTTCCATTGGGTACACAATATCTTGTTACAAAATCAGAGCCTAACTCAACCTCAGAGACTTGTGAGGTTGTATTTTAATATGAGATTACCTTTTGTTTCCTGAGCACTTCATCATTAAAATACACAAAAAGAAGTTGGCAAGCAATTCTTTAAAAATGTGAAGCAAGACAAGTGATAGAATAGTGATTTTACAAAGAAAATTACAAATACAACAGATGAGAAAAGATTTTAGTCAGATGTGTAAATATATCCTTTGGGCTGAGAGATGAAGCCAGAGGTCATGAACTGTTAGACCCAAGTAACCATCTTAGGAACAGTGTGCACATGTTTGTGTGCAGGTAAGCATATGACCTGCGCACAGTTCCTGCATAACTGGAATCTACTGCTGGTGGTGTAGGAACACGCAGCTGCCTGCAGTCACTTTCTGGCGGTAAAGAGTAGAGTCAGTTAATGATGATGACAAAGTGTAAGTACATGATGTATCTAAGGTAAGTGTTCAGTATATACGGCAATATTACATGGGTCCAACTTTTCACATATAAGAGCTTAAAAGAAGATATCAAGTTGGAATTGAGAAAACTAGCAGTGGCATTACAAACCTACAAGGCCAAATACCTTTGTAAACTTCTGCCTTAGCTCCGGAAAATTTAATGGAGAACGAATGAACTACATTTGATCAAGTGTGTGATCATGTGTCATAGCACAGCCTAAGTTGGAAAGGCCCTCTGGGCAGCATCTGAAAAACTGAGTCTTAGATTAGGTCATCCACACCCAATCAGATGTCTTGAGTATTCCTTGTGAAGAAGATTCCACCACTTCTCCAGATGGAATTTCCAGGAACAGGGTCAGTTGTACTCTGGAAAGAGGTAAGTCTGGAAGGGATTTAGGGGTCTTTTGAACTGCAAGTTCTTAGCGCAACACACTCATGAAAAGAGAGGGAGTTATCTTCCAGGAAGGTAGTGGTTAGGACTCAACAACAGTCTTATCTTCAGATCCTCACTGTGACAAGAATGCTTTCTGTAGTTTCAGGCTTAGTTTATTGAAGGGATGTTGAACCACTGCAGAAGAAAGTCAGCCAGAATGGTTTGAGATCTGATGAAGTTATTTCTTTCTGAGAATCATGATTTTTTTTTTTTTTTTTTTTTTTAATCTGTTGACCCTATCAAAATAAAGAGCCTCCTTAATTTAAAAATGTAAGTTTCTTGAAGCAGGAGAAAATACACTGTTTTCTTACTGGTTCTTTAGAACAGCAGTAAAAATCATAATGCAAAATAAAGGTTATAGCTAGAGAGTTGGGCAGATTGAGATCAGAAGTAATACACAACATTTTTCACAGTAGAAATGATTCATCATTCTGACAAATTATCAAGGGAAGCAAGAGGTTCTTCATCTCTCTAAATCTTCAAACTATGACAGGTTGCTTTTCTAGCTGATATGCTTTAGTCAAACAAAAGTTACTCATGAATAGGGCTAACTGGCAGAGATTTATTGGCTCCTCCTTTGCCTTGGTTATGCAACTGCAGCTCTTGGCTATTCATGCAATTTTAATGTTTCAAGGACTGTTCATAAGGAATTGAATTTGACCCAGCTGCTTTTGAAGATAGCACTGTAACAAGAATGAGCTGTTTCAGAGAGAGAAAAAAAATGGCTTTAGTATATAGAAATTTAGCTTACTTGAAAATTTAAGTTACAGATAAAAATCGTAAGTGAAATGCTATAAGAAAAAGAATCAGAGTGAATAGAATTAGGGTAGAGTTAGGGTAAATAGAATTTACCATTTATAGTAAGAATAATAATGTTCTTGGTATCCCAGTCAGGGTACCAATATATAGTTATCAGAAACAAGCACAAGAAAGGCCTGAGTGATCACTGCCTCAAAATTTTCCCAGGCTTAAGATGCCCTTAATTCAGATGAATTTTCTTCCTTGATCAAAACTTTAAATTTCTCCTCAGATATTTCTTGGGAAAATTCTTGCTTACATCAGTAAAAGCTTCGGCAATATTAAGAGATCTCAGGATTGGTCCACCCTGAAATTGTTACTTTTTTAAGGTACCACCAAAGTCCCCCGTTGCTTCATGTACCATCACTTGTAAGTAGTGGATATGACTACAGTGAATTTTTCTGACCATGAAAAAACTACAAGACACCCTAAAGCAAACAAGAAATAACCCACAGCCAAATTATTTTGGGGCATGGTGGGATAAGGAAGAGACAAAGAAACCCCTTCACTGGAGCAGTGTTCAACAATGCATAGATGTGTACCTGAAAATAGGACATTGAAAAAAGTCGACAGTTATTAGTTAGTGCAGCAGAATGAGACATGGGAAACTGTCTGGAAGAAGGTGACTGAAATCAGAATGAGTTTTCTGAGGGAGAATGAGAACAGGCAGTCTGATAATGAGCTTCTGTTAGGACAAGAAAAGGGAAAATGCTATGTTTGCTAAAGTAATACAGTAAATGTGTAAGCAGAAAATAATTCTTGATATGCTGTTATAGCAGTATGTAAGAAAAGGATGGGAAGCATTGTATTGCATATGTAGTGTGATAGGCTTGAGGTATAGTATGGATCTTGCTGAAAGGCATGTACAGTTTTAGAAGGGGTTAAGGGAACTCCTGCTGTGCTGCTGAGCTGACTGTAGCAGGAGAGGAGCATTGTGAACCCAGTGACTAAGGGAGTGCTGCACAAAGCTACTGGTGCTGAGGAGCTTAATTCTAGTAGCTGAGATGGATGCACTGAACGATGTACAGGAGGTTTGAGTGTCTGTGGGAAATGAGTCTCTGATTTGGTTGTGTGTAGCCCAACTGGAGGCAGGTGTGGGGACTGTCAGTTCACTGCATGGGTAGGGTGGGGTTTGGACTAATGGTTCCAGAGATCATCTGCACCATATCTACTTTAAAATACATTTACATTTTAATATATTTTTTCTTTTAAAACTTTCTTTATTGAAACCATCAGCAAAATTTAAAGGTTTTTTATTATTTGTAATTTCCAATCAAGTGAAGGATAAATTGGTGGTATTGTCAGTTGTAAAGTTGCTGTCCAGCCCTACTTTCTTTCTGTAATGCCTTTCTTTCTTTCTCAGATCTTGCTTCTGTTTTGAGCAAAACCGAATTTCTAACAAAATATAACGTAAGAAAAAGCCCTTGTCTCTGCAGTTTATAGTTGATGTAGTCTAGAGTCTGCATTCATAAATACACTCTTATTAAGCTGCAAGCTTGACAGTAATAAGCAGAACAACTAGATTTTCCCAGTTCCCCCAGTGGTGGACCTTCAAAGTTTGTATGGGTGGCCCCACAGAGGTTTGCAGTGTCACTGTCTACTGCATTGGCCCTGCAAAATATTCAGAAGAGTTCATCTCCAGGCTCTTTTGCTGATGTCGACATAGGAGAGATGGGATGGTTTGGGTCTTTGTTTTAATGGTACTTCCTGGATGTGGAAGCAGAATTTCTGATATATGAAATGCTGTGAAGGAATTTTTTTCTCAGCCAAAAGCAGAAATACTGGGAAGCTTTGAAAGTACATCTTTTCATGAGGAGTATCTACTTCAATATATAGACTATGCAAATTTGGATCAGTTTCAGATGAAAAATTTTCCACATCTAAAAAGATTAATCAAGAACTAAGAACACAGGAGTTCATTCACAAACATGGTAAATACTTTGTTAAACTAAGTCTCTTCAGTTCTACTACCAGAATGTCATTCCTTAGGCTGCCATAAAAAGAAGCACCTTTTGAATTGAAGTTTCCTAAAGATGAAAGTTTTCCAGATATTTTTGATTTAAAACATTTCTTCATACATAACCACGTCCAATTGCCTGTAATGTTAATTTCAAGCGGTAATTCATCCCTTTTAAAAGCAATGAATGTTTTATTATGTAAAACAGAAGTCTAATGTACATGTCAGTTTTTATTAGAAGTGTTGTAATTCTCCATCTGTCATGAAAGAAATAATTTAAAGGAATACAAAAGTGTCCAGATAAAGTGCTAATGAGTCAGTGGCTTTTTATTAGAGTTCTCTATGGGGCTGAATATTATTTGGCACAGGCTTTTCGAGCTTTGCTAACAACTGCGACTCACCTGTAAGATGTGGGGAATGGAGTCAACAAATTCCTTACTGGAAAAATAAAACCCACACCAAAATGCACTCTGTCATATGTTATGTAGTCCTGGTTTTCTCTCTCTGTATTTTCCTGAGTTTGGGCCTTGTTTTCTATGAAGTCTCCAGGCTGTATGCAGAGATTCTTCGTGACATTTGAGAAATTTGCTTCCATTGCTTTATGCTGCTTGATCTGGGTTGTCATCATTTCTGCCTGCTATTCTCAGGCTGTGGATTATTTGTGCTATATAAGTACTATGAATAACACTAAACTTACAAAAGACCTCTAAGATTACGTGTTAACCTGCATGAGGCAGAGGGACTGAGGTTGTAAAGCTCCTTGAAAAGGATGCTGGTGCTAAATCTGTTTTTTCCTCCATTCCCTTTACTCTGTTACAGACCCAGCACAATCTCACTAATCATCCTCTCTACAAATACACACCCTGTGCTTGTTTCCAAAAAGCCTCAGTTTCATCATCTCTGGAGGCATCTGGCCATTCCTCCATGGTCTGAAGTATTACTGTTGAGTGTGGTGCGCCTTTTCCCTCCAGAACCTATGCTTGGCTTGCATGGCTCTCTCCTGCCATGGAGCACTGCAGTGAGGCCAATGATTGAATGCGTGCTATCAAATTTTTCACTGAAATGCAAGCACACTGTATATTTGAATTAATGCAGTCTCTTTTCCACATAGAAATGGTGCATTTAAGCTTTTTCCTTCATAACATTTCAAAGGATTGCTGCCTCCCCTTCATGTGATGAGGGTGGAGAGCCTGGGAAGGGGAGGGATGGCTGTGAGAGCACGGATGAGCCTGACAAAGTGATGGGGACAGCCTGTGGACCTGTGCTATCAGCCAAGTGCAGCCAGGCAGCAGTGACCTTTGGTGTCCCTCAGCCATCCCATGCCAGTAACTAGGGTCAGTGGTATTACTGTGTGACCTTTCCCAGGGGAAAGCTTTCTCCCACTGTGTATTTGTGGAAGTCTCTTGTATTCAGGCTTGAAGAGGAGGGGATTTTTGCCCTTTGTTTATGCTAAGGGAACATATTGATGGTTGCTGCCAGTGAAGCATTTTGCACAGCATAATGCTATTTGGATAATAAGACTCCAAGATGAGGAAATAGTGAGTTCATGCCACTTTTAAAGTTCATAAAGTAATGCATTCAAATACTGAAAATGTTATGTGAAGGAATATCTGTGTGCTGTTGTGTCACAACAGTGAAGCATTTTACTTGAGACCTTGAAAATGTAGTCCTCTTTCTAATAAGATTGAAATAACTTTCCAGCCGTTTGCCTGGAAAGTTGGCAAGAGGCTGAAGAGCAGTTACAGACTTTTACTATTAAAGTTAACTTATGTCATCATATTTTACCTGAATGGAGAGACATTATTTACTCAACTGTGCAGAAAGAAATCTCAACTGTGGGAAACAAATCTTAGAATGGGTCTACTTTCAATTGTTTTCTTCATTGAAAGTTGAGGAAACTCATAGGCCTGAATTAAAATGAACATCAAAATGTCACTTGGTATCTTAAAAAAAAAAGCCAAGTTATGTTCTACCAGACCTACAACTGGTTGAGAATTTTAGAGATCTATATTATAATATGTTGTGTTTGTTTATAAGGCAGCCATCATGTTAGAAAACCAAAACCAAATATTAAAATCCATTTTCTGCCTTGGTTTGCAGTCCATATCCAAAATTTAGAGCTCTAAGTCATATGAATAACAGAGAATTTGGTATTGTCACACAAGGATTTTAATAGCATTTTTATGTTTCTTAAGAGTTATGATCAGCATTATATTTGATATAAATATGTAGGAACAGTAGCGTCTATTACAGTGTCTTGTGAACTAGTACTCTTTGAGCTGATGGGCCCTAGCATGGAGGCTTTCTCTGCTAAATAAAAGGAGAAATGGAACAAAATCTCATTCAGACAGAGCTGAGCCAAAGGTCAACATTAGAATCGAAGAATAGTTAGGGTTGGAAAGGACCTTAAGATCATCCAGTTCCAATCCCCCTGCCATGGGCAGGGACACCTCACACTAAACCATGTCACCCAAGGCTCTGTCCAAATTAGCCTTGAACACGGCCAGGGATGGAGCATTCGCAACTTCCCTGGGTAACCCATTCCAGTGTCTCACCACCTTTACAGTAAAGAACTTCTTCCTCATATCCAGTCTAAACTTCCTGTTTAAGTTTTAACCCATTGCCCCTTGTTCTCTCACTACAGTCCCTAATGAAGAGCCCCTCCCCAGCATCACTATAGGCCCCCTTCAGATATGGGAAGGCTGCTATGAGGTCTCTACACAGCCTTCTCTTCTCCACGCTGAACAGCCCCAACTTTCTCAGCCTATCTTCATATGGGAGGTGCTCCAGTCCCCTGATCATCTTTGTGGCCCTCCTCTGGACTTGTTCCAACAGTTCCATGTCCTTTTTATGTTGAGGACATCAGAACTGCACACAGTACTCCAAGTGAGGTCTCATGAGAGCAAAGGGCTATGGGCACAACAGAGATGCATTTAGACAGAAAGGTGTCCACCAGCCCTCTTCAAACGCTTCTTGTCCCCAGGAAAGATAATTTTTGTTTTTGCTGTTCATCCAAGATCAGTAAGTAAATCTTGATAGTGTGTATGGTAGTTTTTGAGCAGTGAGGGTTAAGGGCTTCCCAACATGCCTCTGTAAGAGCAGCACTGGAAGTCATGCCTCCCACCAGGCAGATAAGCCGTAAGCTTTGACTGGATGGCAGGAATTTCTCTAGTGGAAGGAAATGACCCGATCATTTACAGGCAGTATGTCCAACTCTACACAATTCTCTTGTGACTGTAGTGTAGGATGAAGTGGAGGGGTCATGGCCAGAGCTGTCACCATCTGGTCATCCATGGCCGCTGGCAGCTTCCCAGGTATAGCAGGAGATTAGAAAGTCTGTGTCCTACTCACAGTTGCACCAGGGGGGTCAAGAGCTTATTACAGGAGCACAGAGGTAGTTACATCTGCACTCAGCTCCTTATATTTAGCCAGATCTGTGATTTGTGTAAGTTTGGTCATGATAACCTGAAAATCTCAGGTACTGGTTCACTGAAGCAGAGTAGTTAAATTTGACAGGCATGCAAATAAAATGGGATAAGAACGGTGTAAACGTCTTGGAAACTAACAGATCTGAAAACTACCAAAAGCAGGAAAAAAGGACCGTGTGATTTTGCTTTTTTTATTAAAAAACAGCAAGCAAACCAGATGGGAGACATCTCAGATTTGTGTCGTCCTAATGTGAAGTACCAAAGGGTATTTTTTCTGTTTTTCATTTTGAACATGGGGGTGGAGATAGATTAATAGGTTTTGTTTTAGCCTCCAGTTCTTACATGTCTTGCACTTGAAAACAGTGTTTTTCTCCTCCTTTATACCAGATGTTGCACTCTAGAGAATTTCTTAGTATTTTCCAAGTTCAGTGAACTGCCTTGTCTTTTAATGATGTTGGTTGGGAAATATACCAGTTCATAAGTAATGATGTACCTAAGGCTGTTTATAGAGTGAAGTACGGGATCCATCACAACTGAAATGGCTTAGCAAGATGAAACTTGATCCTTTTGGACAGTTGTGTACGTGCGCTCGGGAGGGACAATCAGAAGAAGGGTGATACTGATGCATTTTTTTACAAGATGAGAAGTTTGAAGTTAGTTAAACACTTCTTCAGGATTTACAGGACATGAATGACCCCAATAGCAGAGCAGCACACAGTAAGTTCGGAGCATTGATGTCTTGCTTAAGCTGAGTATGTTGAGGTAATTTAGATAATTGTGAACATTTGGTTTGGCTTATTTTTTTGCTTTTACAGGGATGGCTTAGTAAAATATGAACTATTTCCTGCTGGATTTCTTTTGCCTTCTTTTTGTGGACAGGGTGTAGCACTAGGCATTTCTCTGAAATTCTCAGTTCCATTTCCAAGTATTATTTCCAGCAAACTAATGGTGAGAGATCATTTACTATTACACACTTCATTATACTTTTTCCTTTGTTTTGCAACATGTTCCTCTGTTTGCTTCTTCCACTTTCTTTTATGCACCCACTAAGCCCTGAACAAGCTGCTTGAATAAGGTTGTCCCTGAAGATTTTCTGCCTTCAATTCCCTCTTGCTGACTGGCACATTCCTCTGTGAGATCAGTGTGTACCATGGCATCTTAGTGGACTAACACATAGCTCAGGCAATCTCACTAATTAATAAAGGCTCCCCTTAGGGAGTGGAATCTACTATTCAGTACTCACCCTGAAGAAGCTGTCTAAAATGGATCAGATGATGTGTTTTAGAAATGCCCATTGATTTTTAAGGGAACTCAGAATGACAAGCTCAGCTGTGGGAATCTACAGCTTAGGTGTCCTGTGTTAGCATTAGGGAAGATCAGAGTTTGAATAGTTTTGCTTGCTAAAAAAATTATAATTAGTGGAGTTATTGCACTGCTATCCTTATTTTTCTTCAAGTTTAAGCTCTGCAGCTAAGATGCCTGACTCCTTGTTTGCCCAGCACTTAATATATGGTGGGTACTGTCATAATGTTACTTAATTAGGGTAATAACAATTTTCAGAACTTGGGGTCAAGACTGACAAAACTACAGGTGCTACAGGGCAATGCAAGGGCTGCAAAACTCAGTTCAAAATTCAGAATTCTTACTGCAAGATCCTGTCCTTTTTCATGGAAAATATTGAGATACCTGAGGGTCTTTTAGATAAATTGCAGTTTTTTAAACAGTTGCATCAATCAGGTTACAAATAGAAAGAATAAAGTGCTGTGGAATGCTGTGGAATGCTACATTTCCTTTATATAGTGACACCATTATGGCTGCAGTTCAAAAACCGGTAGAAGGAAGAAACAAAATATGGGTGGATAGTTCAAACATGAGGATATATAAAATGTCACACAGGGCATAGAATCAAATAGTAGCTGGGAAGGATGCCAGAAGGACTTATGGTTTCAGTTCAGAAATGCTTTTAGTTACATGTCTTTATGTGTGCTTGGTTTTTTGTTTCAATTAAACTACCATTTTTT
>JAOEHX010066102.1:0-13849 GCA_025448015.1 Bolborhynchus lineola | reverse complement strand
AACCTGTGGGAGTTGCATTCTTTTGATTCTCCATGTAGCAAACTGCGTGGCTGATTTACAGCTTAAACCACGACACCTTCAAACTGCAGCTGAAACATTACCAGAATCCTGGGAACATGGTTCTAGAGGTAAGAGGCTCATGCAGAGACCTGGTCCTGAGTCTGCTCTCTCTGTCTGCCAGATCTGTCTCAGTTGCATGACTTTTCCACAGAACCATGATCTTCCTCTTCCCAGCTCATGCCAAATCACAGCAGGTGTGGCACAGCTGCTGTAAGCAGTAGCTTTCAGGTAGCAGCCACTAATTACTCAGCCTATTGCAGCAGTTTTACTTGTCTTTAGAGAGTCTACAAGATCTTTGTTTCCTTTTGTGGCAAAATCACTTATTTAAGACTTGACATCTGATGGCTGTACTAAATCAGATCTCATCTTAAAAGTGTTACCAAAGAGATGTGCTCTTGGTCTGTACTTTTAAACAGCACCCTGAGACCAGTTCTCAGAACTTAATGTTCTCAACCAGAGTACCCACTTCCACCAGCTAATAGTTGTTCTGTGAAATTAGACGTGACTGCAGATACAAGGCAATAGGAGTCAATTAATGCGGTGAGTAAATCGAATGAATGGTGGTGGCCTTTTGGGCATAATAAGGCAATCTTTTTTATCTACTTTTCTCTGCATCTGACTGCTTTCTGCTTTTATGTTGCAAGATCCTGAGAGAGGGGACTGGGTTTTTTTATCCTGCATTTGTACAGCACTTTGCACAAGTCCTGAGTGCTGCCATAATACATATACATTCTAAACTTTCCTGTATATATAATAGGTTATGTGGCTTCCTAATCTTATGGTAAGACCAACATAGCTGTCTGGTTCTAGTCCTGTGGTAGCAGGATTACTGTATTTAGTAATATATATGCTGAAATATCACGTGTGGCCAGAGATTTCTGTCTGAATTTTCTCACATGCACCTGTCATTGTGAGAGATCATTTGGTACTGAGCAGGACTGGTTATATCTTAACCAACACTCAGCCCTTCAGGGAGAAATGTCTGCTCCAGGCATCTGACCTAAGCCCTGTGCTTCAGAGACTATGCTGGAGGTCAGCAGAGATCTCCTTGAAATAAGCAGGTAGCACTGATACAGGGTAAAAATCTATCTCAAAATATGCTTAAGGGAGGCACACTCTGATCTTCTATCTCCTAGCTTTTTTGATAAAAGAGAAGAACACATTGGTTAAGACACATATAAGGCAAATAGGATAGCTGGAGGAAGAGGGGTAGATGAGGGCAGTCTGTATGCTTGGATGCCTGCCTAGGGACTTCCCCTTTGATATGAGGAAAAGCAGTATCTCAGTTCCCAAATGCAAGGATTTATTGTCTCACTGTCAGATTGCTGAATGTCAGTGGAATGTCTCAGTCTCCAGTTTTGCTGTGCTAAGTGCAGCAGCAGTTTCTGTTGCCAAACCACCATAGAGAGACAAAGCACTCCTGACACCAGTAGCAGATTTCCCTTGTATTTGAGGCTAACACAGCCCACTTCTTCATTAACCCTGCTCTGTGCTCAGAGCAGAACAACTCAGCCTTGACGTCGCTTTTAGGCTGGGCACACGCAATCCTCAAGTAATGCTTTTTTTAGCTCAAAAGCTAACTCTATTCACTCAGAAATGGTGTGCATGCAAACCTGAGGGTGTAGTGTGGGGAAGAATGAATTGCTGTGATGTTTTGTGTTGAAAAAGTGGATGCACAGTTAAAGAATAAATGTCACATTTTCTCCTTGCCAAGCCTTAGTGGGGAAACTCCAACAAAATCAGTGATGCTTGGCCCAGAAAGTAAGCATGTGGGCAGAAGCATAAAATGAAGCATCCAAACACTCACAGAGGATTTATGAGAATTTCTAATGCCTTTACTGCCATTTCCTCCAGCTGCCCAAACTCCTTCCACACCATCCTCCCATCTGGGAGCAGAAATTAGCTTCCTTTCTCCTAAATGCTAAATTTGGGAAAGACATCTGGCTGAGCAGGGCCTCTCTGCAAATGCCCATGGGATTGAGTTCAAATATTGAAGGGTTTCTTTTAAAATAGACATGCTAGATGAAGCTCCTCTAGGAAACCAAATTCCTCCCGTGGTTCCTTTAACGGATAGTATTTCTTCTTGTGGAAGCGCAAAGTCTGTGTGTAATGGATACGTCACCAGTTAGGGAAAATCTATCACCAGCTGATGTGCTATGTGATTTGATGTTTCCCTCACTATAACAGGGACAGTATTATTTTGCCTAGGGTTCTCTACTCTCTTGTTCATCTCTTCCTGTCAATGTGGTGCTCAGTTTGTCCTGGAGCTGAAGTATGCTTTAAAGTCATACCTATATAACATAGGTCCTTCTTCAGTCTCATCTACATCTTCAATTCTTAGGACGGGGAGTTCTGGGGCTTCTGCAAGCCATGGTCAATGCTCTACAGAGACCTGCCACAATTTATGAGTGAGGAAGAGGGTCACAGACCTTTGGTGCTCCTTTCAACCTGATCATCATGAGCTTGAAAAATCAGTGCAATCTCTCATTTCAGCTTGGGCACACGGCTCATGGTAGATAGTGTTGACCATTCATTTCTGGGGAGTGACACTCAGGACAGGCTTCTTTGCTCCCATGTAACCTCTGGTGGGAGATATGCTGTGCTGAGGACAGGAGCCAAAGGTGGTGGCAGTTTTTAAGCAGCTAGTGAGTTGGCTGTGACTCAGCCACAGGCCAGGTGGCACTGACGCTGCTGTCAATGGCAGCCCTCAGCACTGTCAGCGCAGCTGGATTTTGCCATGTTCTCTCCTTAGGCTCTGTTTCTAGCTGCTGTAATGTAGCAGAGCCATCCCACCTGGCCTATGGACTGACCTTTGCATCTCTACCAGGGTGCTGTTCTTTAGGGAGAAGGGGTTGAAGAAAAATCTGAGCACTGCCCCTCCTGGCGCCACTGATAGGCAGGATCCTAATTCACAAGCTGCTTTCAGGGCAGCCTGCTCTGTCCAATGCAGCGTGAGCTGTTTTGCTCATATGGTTAGTGCAGAGGGAGAAGTTTCCCAGGGATGACTCACAAATTCCTAGTGATGAATGTGCTGAGGTTTGTCTGAGATGAGGTCAGCTTTCACAAAGCACAAATGCTGCAGAAGGGGCTTAGCTGTTGACTTGGTCTCTGTTCCATGTGCATACAAAGAGACATCAGCAACAGCCCCAGAGCAGAGTCCAGCACTAGCACACAACCCTCTCCAAGGGCTGATCAAGCACAAGAAACTCTGCCAGCCTTTCCTTCGCTATCTCTCTCTGCTGGATTAATATCTGTAAACTTACCTGGAAGCAGAATATCAGCAGTTCCTTGGGGTTTGGTCAGCACCAGTCTGGTATTAGCAATGGAGTATGCTTCTGAGCAGAGACAGAAGCAGAAAGAAAAACAAGGAAACACTGCTAACAGCAGACTTGCTTTTATTTTAGCTTTGGTGGTTTTCCAGATTTAATTGTGTTCAGTAGTTAAAAAGCACATTCATTTCTTTGTTACCCACAGCATATTGGATGTCCCTGTTCTTAGGTTTTGATTTCTAGGCATTTGAGAGTTTAATAAGGTTTCGTGTTTGCTTAAGGAATTATTGCCCACCCAATTGAAAGATAATGGGGTGCTGTAGCCTTGCCAAGTGTTTTTATGCTTCAATAAAACAACAAGCAATTTCTACAAGGCAATAAAATGGTACCTTGCATCCCAAATGGAGAGACACATAGCAATGTTTGAAATGATGTCTAGCTCAGAAAATAAATCCACCCTTACTCAATGCACTCCATAAAATTAACTAGATACAAAATCCCACATACGCTCTACTTTTCCCAGAAGTCTGGAAAATTAGCACAAGATGTGTTTGAAAATCCTGTAGTGTATCAGCATAATTTATCCCAAGTTCTGTTGCTGTCTGCAAAACAGCAGAGTGACTACTCATTGACACTTCCAAAGGGGCCTAGGTTTGATCACATATTCCATCATTCCTGATTTCTTTTCTGTTTGGGCTCTGTCACTTTAAAGCCCTGCTTAGTTGTGTGAAATACCAAAGGATCCCATCTAACATAATGATTTGCCTCTTTACCCACTCTGCTGTGGGGCTCAAGTATTTGGTGGCATTTTCTAAGCTGATGTTCAGAAAATTTTAGAGGCTTTGCTGCCTTCTTCCCTCTTAATGGCTCATTTGCCAACTCTATCCAAGGGCTGAGAGCATCCCTAAACTTTGCCTCCTTCTTCCATAGTGGCAAAGGAGGATTTTGGAGTCTACCCATGTCACAGTAGGCCCTTGTGTCCCATGGGAAGTGGTGCTAGCATGGAAGTAAGAGCCCTGTTTCCCTCAGAAGTGTGCTGTGATGTGTTTTGCCTCAATTTGAGTCTTGAGCTTCAAAAGCCTTCCTGGACCAAGAGGGGAAACAGTTTCCAGGGCTGTTTGTGTAGCAATCTAGCTGCCTCCAAGGACCTTCTGAGATGCTTTGTAAGACTGTGTCCTTATGTAAGCAGCCGCTTACATCCTTTGGAAATGCCCTACACCCTGCTTGGAAATGCTCTGCTGACCTTTGCTTTAGGGCTCCTGCCAGCCTCTTCAGCAGGAGCTGGTCAGAGTGACCCTCCTGACTTGGGACAATGGAGGCTGTTCTAAAGAAATAAATATACAGTTTGGGTAGTTGTAGAGCCAGGTTCATAGCAAACCTTCCTGACAGATAAGGTCAGAATCTCCTTAAACAGAAACACACCCTGGCACAAAGATTAAAGCTTTCACATATCTCTTTTGCCATTAAAATCCTACTTCTCACAAGAATCCTCCCTCCTCCTCTCATGAAGGATCCAGTTTATTTAAGCCATCCGCTTGTCAGAGTATGATGGATTAATGCAGCAAAAGGTTGCTGAAGTTTTTAGCTCTCTTTCTTTGAGCATATACTTCAAACAGCACCATTGGCCTGGCATACTGAGCAAATCTCACTCCTAGTCCTGAAGGCTTGGCCAGGGAGATGCTTGTGAGACCAGATCACTGTTCTCCACAGAAATTACAGGGGTCAGAGAAGTAACCACACTCTAATTTCTAACAGCTGAGACTTTTAGTGCAAGGAGCAGATACAAAAGCAGCACTGCCTGTGGCTTACTTATTTTCACTAAAAGCTATATTACAGAAACTAGAAAATTAAGGAAAACCAGAGTCCTTGCTACTGTGTTCAGAGCTCTCCTGTTGGCTACCCTGTTAAATCTTTTTTTGGACCAGTCCCAGAGGTAATGCAATCTAGGAGAGAGGGAGCAATGAACATTAGGGTCTATTTTTAGTTATTACAGTAAAGCTGAGACTCGGTCTCCCTCATTCGAAGTCCATCCTCAGCCGAAAAAGGCCCCAGAGAAACTGCTGAAGCTGTAGTAAAGAGCTTTCATGAGTCGCTGCCAGTGACACCCTCTCTGCTGGGGTGCTCGCCTGCAGTGCCTGACCTCGCAAAGGGTGTCCCCATGCCAGGTCTCAGAGAGGAGTCAGGAGAGCTGGTTCTTTAGTCCTGAGTGATTTCAGGCTGCCTGATTCCCTGCCTGGGTGTTGGGAATCTGCTCCCTCTGAAGCATTCTCTTGCTCCCCTTGAAGAGACAAATGCTAATCGCAGGAACATCAGCTTTCAGAGACCATTACACCACAGGGAACATAGAGGCAACTTCACTTCCCATTCTTCAGCAGTGTTTCTCTTCTGCAGTTTCTCTCATTATAGGTAACACTTCAGTGTGACAGGATATTTGCTCCTCTTCACTTTGTTATCATCAGCTGGATTTGCTGCTCTTGCCATATGCTCCCTAGCTGATGTTACAGTCACCTGGTGCAGTGGCATCCCATAGAAGTGAAGGAGAGGGTGACACAGGGGAGCTCACAGCAGGTACCGTTCTCACAGGTTTAAGTGCTGATCTTGAGCGAGTCCCTGTTGTCTCAGAGTCTCTCTGTATTCTTACACTACTGTTCCACCATATCCTATGGTTTTGACATCCATTTTTTCTGTGACTGCTGTAATTTTTTTCTCACCCATTTAGACCACTGTGAAACCAGAGTAAATATGCCGCTGCAAAGGAATTTGTCCAGGTTTACTTCAGCTTTATAGAAGCCTAAAATTAGCCATGGAGGAAAAGAAGGGAAAAAAAAAAAAAAAAAAAAAAAATAGAATGAGGGAACATGTCATTGCTTGGGTTGGCAGAATTTTTCACAAACTGAACGTTTTCCACTGGCCTGCAGCGGCTCTGCAAGTAACGGCGTTACTCAGCCGCCGATTCCAGTCCTCCTCCACTCATCCCTTCCGGTCCTCCCAGAACTTTCTCCAGCAGGAGGAGCTCTGCGTAGCACCTGAGCAGCATCCAGCTTTCCCCAGTTACAGATGCAGGTACAAAGCATGGGGTGAGAGGAGGAGTTATGATGCTGTCTCCTGCATGCCTTTGCTGGCCACAGACCTTCACTCTCCAGATTCATTTGGTCAGGCTTCTCGGTTAGGGCTGATAGAGTGTCAGAAAGTTTCTCACGGTTTGGGAGCCAGGAGGAACCCGTGCTGCTGATGTTACCAACCTGCTACCAAGCAATGCAGAGTAGCTGCTATGGACCCATTCCCAAGTGAATCCATGCTTGATCCGTTGCATGCTCTGGCACAACTCTGAGGTCTTGGTGCATCATCTCATTTGCTCCAGGGCCACATATTTGGCTTCAGTGCTCCACCTCCAGAGTTACATCTGTGAGGAGAGACCAGGACACCCAGAGGTCTGCATATTACATAAGATATTAAGAACTCAAGTTCTGCTTCATTTCCCAGGAGTAATTTTGCTGAGATGTGCTGCGTTGGGTATTCCCTTCCTGCATCTGAGTGGGAAGCAGTGTGCCAGCAACCTGTCTGCCTAGCAGCTGCAGTGAAGGGAGTTTTATGTGTATAGCATTAACAGAGCATTTCAGGATTCTCCAGCATGAAAACTAGTGCCATATAAACCTAGCACCTTGCAGTAAAAAATATTTAGCCAAATGCACTTTGGGATATAGCTTTAAACACCTCTGGGCTTCTGTCACTGCATGCACAGTACCCCAACATCACTTCACCCTCATGAGGATTTTTGACTTTTAACTAGGGCAGGTCTTTGAGGAGATCAGGGAGCTGCACTGACTTATACTTAACTGCACACCATTTCTTCCCGTTTCCATTGTGTTGCAGCCAATGAGGGTGCAGGTGTTAATTTACGTCTTGGTCAGATTAGTCAGAACTGCATTAATGTACAAGAAAGATGGGCTGTGAAAGGGGAGCCACAACGAAAGCGATGCTTGTGAAAGAAGTGAGCTCAACGTTTTTAATAGCCTCTCAGGCCCCACTTTTTCACTGCATCAGAAAAATTGAAATTGGAACAGATTGGCAACACAAGAGCCCCAATCTGCTTCTGCTGTGCCACCAGAGGCAAGAGCTGCTGGTGTTTGCTGTGGTCCTGCTGCGGAAAGAAAGTGCTCCTGATTATCACTATGCCTCTTTGAGGGAGCTCCTCTCCACAGTGCATGTCCTACCATTGCCAAATTTGTTTTCAATTTCCTCAATTGACTTTTTCTGCCTCTTGGGCTTCCATTGGAGCTCTCTCCCCTACTCTGATTTCATGAGCAGGACTTTGGGTTTCGCCCTGTGACAACTCCCCATTCTTTCCCATTGGATTGCCCTTCTAGTGGGCCTCTTTCCCCTGCCTGACATTTCCTTCTTTCTTCCTGCAATAAGTCAGGATCTGGCTCACATCAAGAGCTCTGCAGGAAAAGGAAATATTTACTCTTGGAAACCCAGTCTCTCACTGTTGGACAACATAGGGAGAAAAGACTGGAGGAAACCTTGCTGTTTTCAAGTTATGCTTTGTGGTGGATTGTAGCTTCTACCTGAGCTGGATCAGCAGCCCCATGGCTTCCATGTAAGCTTATTTTTAAATCTCTTCTGAGTGCTGGATGATATTTTGAGACCAGATAAGAACTGATAAAGGGAATGACAAAAATAATAAATGCCCAGATTATGAGTTAACGCATAGGAAAAACAAGCATGAGGTCATGCGGAGGAAAATATAGCCAAACTGGATTTAGGGGCAGTTGTATTGATTTTAATGGGCATTTATTTGACATTTCCACCAGAAGATATAAACTGCTTCAGGTAGCTCTTGAGGGGCCCTTTAGTATTTTCGCTGTTGTCCCACTTGATGCCCACATCTCACTTTCACAAACTGTGCTTCTCCCATGTCACTCAACAGCAGCTCAGTCCTTACACTTTCAGCATGAACAGTCCTGTTGCAGGCACATGGAAATCTGGGACCAAATCCACCAGATGTTTACTCCAGAGGTTTTCACAGTTATGGTTTTTGTGAGGAGCTCTTCTCTGGAGAGGTGGTGAGTCCCCAAACATCCATGACAGGTATGTGGAAGTTTGAGCCACTCCATTCCCCGGCTCCCATCTTCATCAACCACCTCACTTTGGACAGAAGAGGAAGTTTGCTGTGTATAGCATGTCTCCACCATCCCCTGTCTTTCTTTTCCCTACAGACAACATCACAGAGTACCATAGTTATGCTGGAGAGAAACATCACCAGTGGCTTTACCCCTCCTAGATAAATTTCATGTCCTTCAAAACTTACTCAAGCAGGCCACTTCCACCAGCCTGTCTACCCCCATTCGTTCAGCATGTGAATGATGAGCCTAGACCTCCTAGATCTATAGCCAGACTTTGGCTGTGCGTACACATACTCTACACTTGACCTATCATTTTAGTCACCAATTTGGTCCAATTACAGCAGTCATGAATTGGACCCTGTTCACCCTCTGAAACTGAAACCGACACATCTGAAGTTCAGACTGTTATACAATGAAACCATTCACATGTCTCGTTAACTCTGGACTATGCATTGAAAATAACTGTGTCATTTGAATCTAAGATTAAATTTTCTCAGTTTATATCAGTTTTAGGTACATTCCTCTTCATAACAGCAAGTCTCTCTAGATATGTGAAACTTTTTGTGCTGTCAGTGTAGGAAAAGTGCTATACAGAGCACAATATAATAATTCCCAAGTGTTATCAATTGTTGTCATCCTAAATAATATAACCCATGGAGGTATTTTAAATCAAAGCTGAAAAACACAGGCATGTGGCCAACCCCTCCAAAACACCAGTGCGCCTGTAGTTGTGTGTTTTGTACTTTTTGAACTTTATTTTATTGGTTTTTAATTTATAGCAGCAGTAGAGTCCAAGTTTATGAGTAAGCGAAGTGTACAGGCACTTGGAATTTAATAAGGTTATACTGTTGCCTCCACATGGAAAGACACAAGGATCTTCTGCTTACGTGATTTATGTGATTGTATTTCTCTGCTGAGTGCCAACAGCAAGCCTTGTGTTGTGCTTGTCTGTGCTCTTGCATTAAGGTTCTTATAACAGATCCAGCACAGGGGTTTCTGTGTATAATTGAGTGCTTGCAAACTAAAGCACATGTCCAAAGCCTTGAGAGGTGCAATGGAGGGATCACTGCAGAGATGGATTTGGGGAGTAAGTTTTAGTCTGTGCTGAAGCAGAGAAGCAATGACAAATTCTAGAGCACAAAACTTTGTCCAAAAGAGGCAGAGATAGAATAAATCCTATGAACTGAAGCAGAGTCAGGCCAGACCAGGATAAAGAAAAGAATGAGCTGTCAAAGCTGGTATTAATAATGGACTGTAGCAGAGAGAAATATGGACAAGCCCGGGCCAAGGCAACTTTACTGGATACTGCAAAGGAGGATGAGATGACCTTGACAGTGTGTTGAGGAAGGATACACAACAGCAACATTGTAAGCAAAGCTTTGCTGGCAGTCATTTTGTCCATCTGCAGAGGTAATGTCTCTGTGGATGTCAAGAGGAAGTCATAAAGAAAAGAGACTGTCATCAGCAAGATATGAGATGAACATGCTTTGGGGAAATGTCAGGGTAGAGGTCTGCTAGGACAGAGGACATCCTGGGTTCTTGTGGCTAGTTCATGGAGAAGAACATACAGCATTTGATCACAGGTCAGATGTCTGTTTGGAAGAAAATGAGAAGAGTCAGCTGCTCCCAGGTCCTGAGCCGAGAGAAATGTTGCTAGGAGGAAGTAAAAGTGAAAAGGTTTAGGAAGAAAAATTGCAGACCTTCAGCTTACCTGTGCTGATCTCAAGTCATCAGTGACCCAGTGGAGCAACATATCAGACACAGGCTCAAATGTAACAGTGGAACAACTGTGGGGATGTAGATTTGTAATTCAGCAACAAAGAAACCTACATGTACATCCTGTAGCAGATGCAGTGGCATCCCCAGCATGCACTTTGTATTCTCTCTGTCTGTGTCCTGCTCTGTTGCAATGTGCTGCAACAAGAACAATGAATTACAAGGGAAGTTCCTCCTTGGTCACTCATCCTTCTCCTCACCCCCTTCCTCCCTGCCTCCAAACCTAGACTAGTTTTATGTAACTCTGTTGGTGGATTTTTCCTGTATGGAGAATCCTGAAAATGTGGTTCATTATTGTTATTGCTTATGCCTATTTATTTGGTATGACTAGTTCCTGACATCTGCTGACATCGCAATTTCTCCCACACCTTCTTGAATAAAAAGAGGAGTTGGGTAGATGAAGGCATTCTACAAAGTTCATGTCTGAATCGGGTCTAAGTCACTGGGGGTTGGACTAGATGTCCTTTGAAGGTCCCTTCCAGGCCAGACTGTTCTATGATTAAGTACTTCGGTAATGGTTTTGACATATTCAATATACTTGTACTTTGGTACATGGGACAAGGACCAAAGCCCTTCAGTTAGGGTGTGTTGTACTTTTCCATCTAATTCTAGACTCTCTCTCACTAAGGTACATGCCTGAAGAGGTCACCTGTGTTTGGTTTGGGAATTACAAAGTTTGTCCATGAATTAAGTACAGAGGCTAGTCTACAAATGAAACAGAGCGGGCTTGAAACTGAGGTCTGCTTGTGAAGTGCATGCTGAAAAGCCATTTTGAAAGGCATTCTAAAAATTGCTCTTATCTTGTTGCCAAATCATCAGTGGTTTGACCCATATATCAGAGTTTTCCTCAAGGAAAAAAAGCTTCAGATGAACCTGTTTACATAGGAAAAAGTCTTTCAAAACAGCTGCACAGGGGCCAGGATCAACATCTGAACACGGCCTGAACTGTTACATTTTTAGAATTATTCCTTTCATTACAGGCATGAGGGATATCTTGGGCATCCTGGGGCCTGATTCAGAGTTGTAACATCCTAAACAGCAATTGCTCTGATGGGTGAAATCCTGCCTTTATATGTGCAGGGCTTCTAAACTCAGTTCTTTTCCAGCTCCGAGAAGGCAAGAACACCATGCCTATGATGCTGCTGGTTCTAGCAACTGTATTGCTGGGTTATTATCATACAGGTCATTCTGCAAGAATGAGAACCCCAGTCAGGGCACAAGCAAACTTCTTTCCACCCGGTTGCTGACTTTTCATTTAGGCAATGAACAGCAGTATAAAAATAAGGGTGGCTGTTCAAGCAAGGGCATTGAATGCCCCAGAGATAGCCTGGATTGATTGCTTGTGAATGCCAACCAGTTTTGAGCTCTTTGTTGCAATTAGGTAGCAATGAAGCATCAAAGTGAGAAAAAGTACAAACTTTGTAAACAAAGAAAGCATGACCCTAGCCAGCAGGACTAGAAAGTGGGGGTAGTGGAACTCTGGTCTTACTGGCTGCCTAGAGGAGACTCTAGAGGAGATGCAATGGGGTGTCAGAACTGAGAACCTTTTCTGTACTGTTTCAAAAAGGACTTAAAGAAGAAACATCTGGATCAGACAATGCAGCAAGCTGAAATAAAACATTTTGTTTTACTTCTTTCTCTCTCCAGAAAGTACTTTCTGTGTTCCTTCCTGTGCAGGGCCTCAATGTTATCACTGCATGCGCAGAGATGTTGCTGACTTGGAAGCAATATAGGATTACATACAGCACTTCTGCAAATAGATCATGTGAGATGCATCCTTCAGAAAGTGCTCCCAAAGAGCCAGATGCTTTATCTGTGATCTGGGACAGAGCTGACTCCTACTTTAAACTTGGGCAGTCACCAGTGGCATCTCTGTGACCCTTAAGAAGGCTGGAGTAGGCTCCTCATAGCATTGCCTCTGTTCCCCCAGAGTGCTGATAACTCTTCCCTTGCAAAGGTCTTTATCTGGATCTGAGAACTCATATTTCATAGGCAAGTGGTTACACTATGTACTTCTCCTGCTGGATACCTCCCTGCAGGGTGTTTGGTTTTCCTGTTGTGAGCACTCTCCCCAGCACACCAGTCTGTCAGGGCAGAAGGATGGAGTGGCATCCAAACCTTTAAAACATTTTGTGCCAATTTACAAGAAAGCAATTTGAAAGATTGTTATGAAATCTTTGCCAAATGGGAAAGCTTTTCACCAAGAACTCTAGCAAATCTTTAGCCATGTGGAAAAAACCTTCTCTTATGTCAAACAATCGCAAACTGGACTTTATAATCTGGTCACTTGCCCAAAGACAGGGTGTTGGGCCCTGTTTTGATCTTGGACACAACAGTAGCTAGCATCTATAGAGATACTCAGGAAATGTCTGAAATAAGGCCACAATCTCTTGTGAGAGACTACTGACCACAGTGCTGTATGCACAGGATTTGAAGTCCTCAAACTCAGAACAGCTTACAGTAAAATAGCTGCTGGGATTCAGGATTTACCTATTCCTTCTCACACAGGAACAACTGATTTCAGCCAAATGAATTCTGTTACTATGAAAGCAGACCTTGCAGACAGGTGTTCAACACTCAGATTATTTGAAATGCCAACTAAGATAGTGTTTTCATATGTCACTAGGCTGCATTGCCAAGTGTCTCATCACAAGAATGCCTTCAAATACATGCAAAAAAAAAAAAAAAAAAAAAAAAACCAAACGAGTAACATTTTTGGCAGGACAAGGCTTTGCAGCATTGGAAGAAGAAACTTTGGGGGAAGCCAGACAAACACACTGCTGGAAGCTGAAAAGGTTTCACCAGCCACTCACTATGCCCATCCCAGATGATTTACTTGCAGGATCCCAAGAGGCGGGATGCTGTCGGGACAAGAGCGGCTAAGGGTGGAGAGCCCAGCGAAAAATGGCTACGAGCAACAGCCAGGAGGAACTGGCTGTCCCGAAGGGGACAAATAAAGCATCCTGCAAATAACGACGCCAGGAGCGGGGACATGGTGAAGCAGGAGGGGGTGTGGGGCACGGAAGGGAAAAGAGGGAGGGAAGGCTGCTACTGCCATTTATATCACTCCTGAACGATGTACATTCGCGACGTCATTTAAAAGCCCGGCACCGTGGGCGAGCCGGGCAGCGGGGATGCTCCGAGCGGCACCCGCCCCGCGCCACCGCTCGCTGCTGGGGGGGGCCAGGCCGGGCCGGGGCGGTAGCGCCGGTGGGGCGGGCCGGACTGGCGTAGCAGGGCCCTTTAAGAGGTGCCGGCAGCGCGGGAGGGCGGCACAGGGCCGGGCGTGCATGGAGCCGGGCTGCAGCTCCGCCGCTGCATAGGCAGACCCGCAGCTAAGCCCTGAGCTCGCTCCCCCCATCCCGCTGCACTGAGAACCGTTGCACGGTGCCTCGCTCCCACTGCGCGGACGCCTGGACATCTTCGCGCTCTGATCCATTGTACGGTGTTCAGCTCCGTTGCACTGACCCCGCCGCGGCGGACATCACTGCGCGGACCCCCGGACCCTACCGCCCTGCCCCCGGTTACAGCACGCCTCCGGATCCTACCGCACCCAGCCCCGCTACGCGATGCTCGCGCCCCTCGTTGTACCGGACCCCCGCTCCCCACCGCACGGCC